>JAVQJF010044245.1:0-64328 GCA_036023855.1 Gadopsis marmoratus | reverse complement strand
TTCCCGCTGTGTTAGTCGCTCCATTCCTGTGTGATGCCGTCATTAAAATCGGATTTACGTACTGGCTGTCTGCTCTTGGGTTCTGTTCCTACTCCATCCACCCCCGGTCGTGACACAGTCAGAGTGAAGTCTGCAATATTGGCCCAAACACTTTCCTGAGATTGTCAAAATCATTGGCACTTTCTAGCAAAAAACTCTCCATCTGGCGTCTGCATAGGCTGAAACAAACCACAGACATGACTTGCAAACAGTATTTGATCCAGCTTCAGTGAACTCTGACAACCTTTTATTTATTTTTTTTATTTTTTGCCCTAACAAGCCTGTGATTGATGATATTTGAGCTAAAGGCAACGGAGGAATGAGCTCAAAGGAGCCCTCTGCAGCAGAGCAGAAACACATTTGGATGTAAAATGTTGAATCTGGTGGCACATACCCTCATGTCTTTGTGCGTCTGGGCCGAGTGAGAAGTTCACTCTGTGTGTGGACTCTGAGTCAGACCTGGGCCGTCCTTTACAGTAGTTTGATTTAACCTACTTTAAAGGCAGATGGGTGGGTTTCACCACATGTGACAGCGCCGTGAGTGCCAGAAAGTTATTTAACTACCACAAATGAGCGTTTGAAGCTTGGCTTGACGCTGTCTGCCGTGAATGACAACTTATCTAACAAAACGATGCCGCAAACTCCACCCATCTGGTGCTGCAAGTAGATTAAAACAGAACACTTTAAAAGAAGAGTTATTTGCAAGTGGCTTTTAAGATGGGTTTTAGTGAGAATGTGTGTGTGAGTGAGGGGATGTGACTCTGTGAGCAGAGGAGAAGCAGCAGAGGAGGAGCGGTGTGGTTTTAATTAGGCTGCTGCTGCTGCGGCGTTGCGGGCTGGGACGCGGTGCCAGGACGTCCCGGGAGAAACAGCACTGACGCCTTCGAGGCCTGCCAAGCGCGGCCACAGCCTATCCCAGAATGCCTCTGTCACCGTCACCGTGGGGAACGGCGGGGCCACAGGACATCTGAGAAAACAATCATTTTCGCCCCACCGTCGCTACGGAAACGCGCACGTGTTTCTGCCCGGGGGGAGACTACCGGGAAGGCAAAACGGGCTGTGTCGGCGTCTGTTTGGTCGACCTTTGTGTTCTCCTCGCTGACGCGCTGCAAAGTGATACGTCACGTTTGACATCTTACACGTCAGTGAAAAGAATGCAACGGAGGAGGAGGGAAAAGGAGAGCTTTCAGTCGTCTCTGAACAAGCGGCGCAAAGGCGGGAAAACGGCCCTCTGCTCATGTGTGTACCGTTTACGCCGCTGCTCCTCTGCGAAAAACCAACCAGTGAGGTTTCGTTTGTCTCAGGAGACTAAAGAATAGCGATGAGTAAATGAAAGCTCCAGATACACAGACACAAAATGTACCACTCTCCACTGAGGCTTAATTAGTCACTAATAAATCATGTATTAATTCTTTATAGATCACTAATTAAGCCAATAAAGTGGCACTCAGGATGATCAGTTCACATGTGGGCCAAGCTATTGAGTTGCATTATGGGAATTTTAGCTGAGCCCATACTAGAGACTAAATTTCAGTATCTCCCGCCTCCTGCTGCACCAATTTGAGCAATTTCTTTCTCACACATGTTCCCCAACTTTATTTAACTACAATACTAAATCACTAGAATAGCTCTGGAGTAGTCTGTGGGTTGCCTTGTTTGGGGAAAAAATGACAACTTTCTCTGTCTTTTTATCGACTGGAGGCGAAACTCCAGCGTGGACAAACGCTGCTGGAAAACAGGTGCAGTGCATCCAGATCAAAGTTAATTTAACCACTAGTGAGAAACAAATATCCTATTATGAATGACTTAATAACATTTCTACCTGCAGACCTTATAACAAAGCAAACTACACTGGTAAACTGTATTTATATAACACTAGTTACAAAGTGCTGTACAGTTAAGACAAGGGAGACAAAATGTACAAACCACAGCATATTAAGTTGTAAGATCATGACAAAAAGGGATGTTCACTGAGTTGGCAACTCTGAGACTTGATTAGGATATGGTATACACTACCAAAGGAGGTTTTTAAAAAAACCTGGCAACCCAAAATATACTCAGACTTGTAACTGACTTATTACTGATGTTGAAAGCATTAAGAAATGATTAACACCTTTTTTTAAAAGGTGCAACATGAGTGTGTGTGCAGGCGTGGCAGGAACCCAGTGGAGCTTATTATAGGTATTAATCTATATGACAAAGTTCTACAATATTAATGACAGGAAGTACACTGTGTCTCCTGGTCGTAGTTGGACCTCAACATTCTCCTCGAAGCCTGATGACGACACGATTGCACTGCGTGGAGATGCTTTTAAAAACCATTCTCAGCGTGCAGATCAAAATGCATTTTCAATCAGCTTCATCTGCCTTTGTGTCGCGCGCTGCCACATGCAACCCAGAAAACCCCCACCAGTGTGTGTGTGTGTGTGTGTGTGTGTGTGTGCGTCCCATGAGAGCAACTGTTTTCATCTATTAAGACTCCTATGTAAACTTAGCCGTCACACGCTGAATGTAACTGTCCCCGAAACAGAAGTGAGCAGATATTTGACGTTTGTTAGTGTTTCCAAAACACATCTTGCCTCCTTATAAAATCGGCCCCACTCCATCAGACAATTGCTGTCAGCTGAAGCCCTTTCAAAAGATAACATGTAAAGACCCAGATGGCTCACAACACACAGCATCATTGGGTGGTCTCTTCCCATTCCTTTGACATTTATGAAAACAATCACACAGCACATGAAAACAAAGGTCAGGGTAAGCATGAAACTGTATTACCCCGGTAGCTGCAAAAAGAACAGTTAACTGTTAATAAGTGCATAGATAATTGCAAATAAATGGATAATCAAGTGTTTTTTTTAACCCTAATAAAGGGTTATAGATAATACATGTACACGGAGAAACGCTGTAGCCTTCACCAGATCTAGGGGCAGTGGGAGATGATGAGCGAGTGCCCTCCACCAGCATCTAGTAAAGGAGGAGGAGGGAATATCATCTCCTTCCTCCAGGAGTTCCAGAGACAACGGAGCGCTGAAGCCGTTCTGGAGGTTTGTGATCCGCCAAGAACCGACTAACACACTCTGTGTTGGGTTGTATTTTCATTCGTCGCTTTTGCACGTCAGAATGAAAGTGTTAATGCTGGCTATTCGGTGTCTTTTGTTTTTCTGTTTTTGTTCAATTTTGGTGAAGACGGACAGGAGAAGAGGGTTTAAACGCCAGCTCAGCACTGTTTCATTCCATCTTGAATGAATATCTAATTGCTTCTGCTGAGCTGCAGTGCGACGGTCCATCTCTGCAGCCGAAGCAGCGCTCTTGTTTGATGGGTGCTCGGCTCGCTTTCATCGCGATGAATCACGCATTTGTCACGTCCCTGCAGCTGGGAACAGATACTGAGGAAACATGATGGGAGTGGTGCAGTGAACTCTCAAGCTGAACACTTATGATCTCGTGCATCTCAAAAGCAGTTAGCTGGTGCTTTTAATCCACAGCGATTTGCTCACCGAGCCCCAAATCCTCAGCAACATCAGAAGCAACCATCATCAACCGTCAGGCCTCGTCATCAAGAATGGAGCTCGTCGACGCTCTAAGATCAAAACCAAATTACGTCACTGTGTCAGCAGATAAAAGCATGTGCAACGTTACTTTACACGCCTAATGAGGCAGCTATATTAACTGTGAACGCGCCTTACTAGTTATCATCCCCTGTGGGTTGTTGTCAGTGCAGCGTTTGCCTTGAGAGCACGGCCCATCCGGGTGCATAAATCATCAAGACAAGGTTACAGGCATTCAGATTAATAGAGGTTAATTCGGGTGGGTGCTGGGACTTCCAGGAGATGGGTGGCAGGCTCTTACATGGTGGAGAGAGAGCGAGAGAGAGAGTGCAGCGCTTCATCAGCTCTGCGTGTTGTGTGTGATGTGAAGAAAATGAAAACCTGACATAAGCTTCCAGAATCTGGCTTTTAATGGTATTTCTGCTTCATTGGATAACAGAGGCGAGAGTGACGGGAATCACAGACGAGGGAGACACAGCGAGAGAGAGAGAGAGAGGGAGTACGATGTGGGACAAA
Organism: Gadopsis marmoratus; assembly: GCA_036023855.1. NCBI lineage: Eukaryota > Metazoa > Chordata > Actinopteri > Centrarchiformes > Percichthyidae > Gadopsis > Gadopsis marmoratus. The sequence continues at coordinate 60,225 of JAVQJF010044245.1, read as the reverse complement.
CATCGCACACCAGCTGAACACCCAGTTTTACAGAACACATTATTCTGTTAGATCCCGACTACATATTTTCATTAGTGAAAGCAAAGAATTAATATAATTGGGTCAGAGCCTAGTTTTAATGCCTGTGGTGTGCTGATGGGGTTATGAGGGCAGAACATGGCGAGCAGGGTGGAGCTGCTGGGGATAGCTGGCAGCGACGGACAGGTTGCACGGAGGGCAAAGTTAGAATAAATGACCTGTGACCTGGAAGGGTGTGACGTGACATGACATGACAAGCTTATTATCATCATCATCATCAGGTGTAAACGCCTTGCAGGTTGGCTGCTCTGCTTGCTGCTGTTGTGAGGAATTGTGACTGAACTCATGCAGTCTCCAAGGAGACAGCAGACACAGCTGGCACTTCCTGTGAAAGTCACCCTCATCCTGGAAGGTTGGATTGTAAAACACTATCTATCTGATGTATAACACTATTTAGCGCAGAGTGTCACCCGACGTTGACGCTCCCTAATAGTGAGCCTTGTCTTTGTGCCTGCAATCATTTTCTCAGAGAAGATGGTGGATCTGGCAGCTTCAAATGAACCTCTAGTTTTTATGGTTTCCTCCCTATACACTAGATATATTGGGGTGGGGGGGGGTGGGGGGGGGGTTATTTGGGGGGCACCCAGCAGTGTCGAGGGACATAAGGTGAAATGGAACCCACGCACTGAAAAGAGACGAGAGCCCCTGAGGCGCACAGTGGACTTTTTTCCGTCCCATCACACCTGTTTACGAGAGGAAGCGGTGATGTCACCCACTTCACGCTTGGGGACAATGGTGGCTGGAAGAAAGCAACAGGTCGCAAGGGGCGGTGGGAGGAGGAGGGGAGGGAGGGGTTGTCGAGGGGCCTGAAGAAGCTCTCTGTTTTATTTACCATGGATACTATGTTTTGGCCCCTTCGGCTTGAGCACAATAACACTTGTGGGTTCAAGTTCCTGCCGCCCCCCTATTCTTTGTCTCGTTCCTTTAATTCTGTTCCGACCTCTCTCTCATACATCATATGGCCGGGGCTCAAAGACATGAATTTCCCATCTATTGAGACTTCTCTGTAATTACCGTGAGAGGAGGGGGGGGGGGGAGATAGAATGGGGAAGTGGAGAGAAGGGGGGCGGGGGGCACATATTAAAAGTGCCTGAAAAAGAAATACTCTGCATTCTTCTATCACTCTTCACAAATGCAATAAAAGAATGAAGAGGAGGGTGGATGGGGAGGAGGAAGTGTTGGGTATGAGGGTACATAAAAATGGGGTGTGCTCCAGGAGTCGGTCCCCGGAGGGAATCTGAATAAATTAATCACAGCGATTGGCTTTATTTTATTTTTTTTTAGCCTCCTTTCCTCTGTCAGGACACTGTCATCTAATTGGGCCCTGCCTCCGTGCAGGGCTCTGATTGGCCAAGAGGGAATGTGAGAACCTGGAGACCCCGGCCATCGAGGCTGACAGGGGCTCAAAGGGCAGCTTCTCTCCCCGACTTGAATGGAGAGGAGCTGGGGAGGCAGGGGGAGGTACAAGGGGGTGGTGGTGTGTGTGTGTGGGGGGGGACACTATTATACAGCCACTAATGGAGCGGCGGATTTGGAGTGGGATAATTAAAACCGGTGGGGGGGGAGGTGTGAGGGGAGTGTGTGTGTGTGTGTGTGTTTTCACGTGTGCATGTTCACATGTTTGTGAGAAGAGAGGAAGAAAGAGCGAGAGGCAATGAGAGAGAGAGAGAGAGAGAGAGAGAGAGAGAGGGTGAACCCCACCAACAAAGGCAGGGATGTGTGTGTGTGTCCGCCTGCTGTGGGCTCCCCAATAGTGGACCAGACATCTGCCTCATTATAGCCTGCACTTCACTGCATGCTGCCCATTGTCCGCAGCCATTCTGTTTGTGCACACCATTCTGAGGCCCGGCAGAAATAGCTGCACAGCCACAATGTCTCCTAACACAGAGCGAGTGGTGGCCCGGAGGAAGCGTTTTTGTTTCGAAAAACCTGCCTTGAAATCAGCCATTGCTGGGGAGAGACAGCGATACCTGGGAAGCAAAGTGTGTGGGGGAGGGGGGGGGATCACACTGCTTGTTCAGGACTTTTTTTCCCCCAACTCTGATTCATGTTGCCTGGACTGTCTGGTCAGAGGAGAGGCGGCGACTGAATCTGCAGTGAAATCACCTGCTGTAGTGAGGCGAGTCTGCACTCTTTAAAGAGGCAATGGGAAGCAAGCAGGCATTTTTGACATGTCACAGGATGCAAAGCACAAGTGTGGTGAATAACTGTGTTCCATGTAGTTGTTATCCATCCTGGCTCACTGTCATGTCTTAATGGAATGGAGCGGAGCCATCATTAATGTTAGTAGTTACACCTGCGCTTTTTATTTTGATATGACGACTCAAGGTGTTTGCTGTGAAAAAGGTCAGTTGTGCATAGAGTTTGGTGAGAGGTCTAATCAGCCAGATTATGTGAAAACAGCTGGGGGGGGGGGTCATTGGATGGCGTCAACTATCCAAAAAGAACAGTCCCTCCATTCATGGCCTTGGAGCTGCAAGAGTTAATGCAAAAACAAACCATGCAATTCTCTTCAGACTCACATTTTTTTCTGGTTTAAAATTAAATGATGCCAATTTCAGTCGACCAAATCATCCAGTTTAGAACCACTTTTACAAAACAAACCCAAATAAATATCAAGGCTCAATCTTCACAAACAAACGTGCGATAGAACACGGCAGAAGGCACCAACGTTACCTTACAGACTAAATTCAAGAAAAGAAAACACGATTAGTGCAATTGGATCTTTTGGGTCACAATAACGGAAAACAACAGCGATCCTAGACTGAAAACTATGCACAGTAATGGTATCTAATATGCATAAAAATCACCCTGCTGTATCCGTTGATTTACAGCTGTTCATTCACCCAAAAGTCGCAACGTGAACTTGCTCACTGTTCGGCTGCTGCTGTGACTGATTTACAAAACCTCCTGGAAGAACTTTGGCTTTCCAAAGGAGAGAGAGACCCAGACAGCCTGACAATAACACTGTGTGTGTGTGGCAATAGTTACACACACTTATGGATTCCACCTGAGTGCGTCTGAGTTAGAACACTGATAAAGACATCTGAAGCACACACATATTAGTGCTTTTCTGCAGCTGACCTGTATTTGGTAGGAAAATCACGTTTTCCTACCAACTATTCTAATAGATACAGTTTCTGCGTGCCAAACAATTTTTGTCAGAAGGTAAAAAGTTTGTCGAAGGAAAAGAGAATCAAACTGGCTTCAGTCTCACCTTGAAATAAAAAGAATCCTCTTGCAGCAGCTCTGCCATTTCATGTTTGCTTTCTGTTTGCTGTTACTGATGAACTTTGCAAAACAGTGTTCCCTTTTGCTTCCTGCCAACGTCTTCGTGTTGGTCCATCATGGGACACTAAAGCTGCTGGATTCATCAGGAGGGAAACCTGACTCACAAGCAGGACACACTTCCAATCAAACACAAAGAGCATCACACTCATGTCTTCCATTGTTGTTATTTTGATTATCTAAAAACTAAAAGCAGCAGGCTCACTGGATGAGTCAGTCACACAGTCCAAGTGCATTTCATCAGGCTGGTTGTGCTACGGTGGGAAGGGGATTTAGCCCAGGGTTGAATAATGGCTTTACTCTAAACTCTGACTTTCATAACAAGCTATGACAAGATAATCTGGCCGACTTTTGCTAATTCTCCACGCTAATTACATTTTCCTGGGTTTGTGTGCTAAAGGTGTTAATGCATTTGGCTAATTAATCTTTGCAGACGACTCCCATGCTGTCTGCTCTGCTGCACACGTTCAAGACGTTCGAGAGAGAGAGACCATCTTCATCACTGCAGATTTGATCAACCTTTTATTCCACTTTTCATCTTAAGGGTCTACAATGACTCAGAGGGCGAGGGAGAACACAGGACTCGTTCCTTTGATGTCGTCCGGCTGATGAACAAAACAGGCGAACCTCAGAGAGTTAGTCATTAATTTTTCATTGCTTCTCTGTACTTTCTTATCCGTTTTATATTCGCTATGCTATATTTTCTGACGCCGTTATATGACATTTGACACATTTAGACAGAGACCAGGCCATATACATCCATCCATCTAGATAAATAGATAAATAGATAGATAGAAGAGCAACCATTCGTGACACAAACCCATCAGACCTCTGAACCACATCTTGATTAGTCAGGAATGCAAGCGCCTTTCACAAAAAAAAGAGTAAATAAATAAAAGCGTCAGGACAACCCTCGCCTGCCTGCACATACCAAATGGGCACTTAGTTTCAAAGTAGTGCGGCCCACCATGGCCTGCATACTTTCATATAGTGTGCTCGCTTTTCTCCTCGGGGCCTGAGGTGAATGTGGCCTTTGAGAGTGGAGGGAAAGCAAACATGTAGCCGGCAGCTCTCGCCTGGGAAAAGAACATCCAAACTGAGTGGGCTGTCTTCAGAGCGACAGCCTGAGCAAACAACCTGAGAGGGCTTCATGAGAGCGAGCGAGCGAGCGGGTGGGTGGGTGGTTTGGGGGGGGGCGGCCTGCTGGGTGACTGAGGGCCTTCATGGAGCCAGCCGGGGTCCTAACTTCCATGCGACAGGGGCTCTTTAACGTTTTCAGGCTGCCATCGAAGTGAGATGATACAAGACGACATTTGAAAAACACACAACCTACAAAATGATCGATAGCGCAAAACCAAAACAAATTAGGGTGCCCCTCCGTAGCTTCACCTGACAGCAAGAGGGAAGTGTTTGGGGAATTTAAATTTCAATACCCTGAAATTGATACAGCACACTCCACATTTAACCCTGTGTGATGTTTCATACCTAGGGTTGGGTTTTTTTTGATAGCGTTTTCTCAAATTTGAATCCTTTCAAAATCCCTATATAGATACTAACGTTCTAATACTAAAACTCAAAGATGTGGCTGAGACCTTTAAGCAGGTGTTTCTGGCAGAGGAGGAGGAAGCACCGCAGTTTTGAGTAGTAGCCAAATTAGGGTTCACGACCATGAGCTACAACCCCAAAATATGGTGAGCAGCACAAAATAAAACGCAGAACTGAAAGCAATGTGATCAGGTGGATCATTTTCCTTGAGAGAGACTCTGTACTCTGTTGGGCTTGTTGAACTGCAACAACATCTCCAAAATGTCTCTGCACACCCTGCAGAGAGCACGTTGACCAAGCAACAGCTGACTGGATGCTACTTTAATCTGCCGCTGGTGACATTTTGTCATTACGACTGGCAAGACCTACAGTCAGAGCCAGCTAAAGCCAAGAAGCCTGCTATCTGAATGTTTGGTACACGAAACGACGGGGAAGAGAAAGGATTCAGTAAGAGCTGACTTAGCCTCGGAGCTTAACAAATCAGACTATTTTACCAACCTGGAGCCAGATCCAGAACAAACCCAACCTTATTCATACCAAACAGGAGCCAGAGACAAAAGATAGGGTGGTAATCAGTCCAACCTTTTTTGGAAGAGGGCACTTGCTTGTTGCTTTTTGTGCAAGTTCGTAGTCGATTCACGACCTTCTGGGACCTTCATTCAAACCATATGCCAGAGCTTAATATGAGCACAGGCTAAATCTACATACTTTGCATGGTGCAGCTCGTCGTATCTCAAATCTTGCCTTCTGCAGCTTTAAAAATGGCTGGCAACTGGGATCATTATTTGTGAAAATAACAAAACTTCAGGGACATGACTTCGTTTTTTAACTAAAGGGATTCTTTTTAAATAAACTCGAGTAGTGGCTCTAGCCTTGGGCAGAGAATCATAAAACATTCTTCATGCCATGCGGGGACCCACTGGAAGTAGGTCAATACCTCATTTTAGTCCACAACCCATAATTCACACAAGCACTCTAAAGAATCTTTCTTTAAGTATAAATATTTTTCGCAGTATCTGACTGAACAATCAGAGCTCATCTGGGCAGGTAGATGAAGATAATAAAGGTACAGGGGGAGAACATACTCTGTAAGTAGTATCGTTCCTCATTTTGCCCATCAATGAGAAAATTAAAAGGTTTAAATGTGGAGCAATGTGGCTGTGAGTGGGGTTTACTGCCTTGTTTATCCAGCATCCCCCAAGTCGTGACTACTGTTCACTCAGCCGGGATCAGAGCCCACAGATCCAGGCTTTGAGTGTTTAGCCCGTGGATTAGCTATTGTGCCGGGTCTAGCACGATCACCGCTGCCCCCAGCTCATTGGCCACCCCACCCACTACACCATTGTGGGCACCCAGCACCGAGAGGGAGGGGGGGGGTCATCCCAATATTCACCTAATCTAATAATAGGATGGCTGATCTGGGAGTAAATTGCTCTTCTCAGTTGAAGCGTATAAATTGAGCCATCGTCGGAGTTAGCTTGCAGCGTATCACGCTGCATCGGGTAAGTTTAGACTGCAACTTCTCCAACTGGTGCCATTTTAGGAAGACATTAAATCGATTTAACGCATGAAAAACAGCTACTACCTATCTTGTGAAAACAGATGTGTCGTGTCGTCCGTGGCTTTGGAGAAGCTTTCTTAAATTTGAGAGAACTGAATGCTTGTAATGTCATCAGGTTTATCTTAGCTTGTTGTAGGAGCCACGCTGACATCCAGGAGTCCTAGAAACGCTGCAGAAAAGCTCTGGATGCATGGATGAACTGCGACATATCTACAGAGCACAATTCCCAGTCTAGCAAGGTTTCTCCATGCTTACAGTTTTTATGCTAAGCTAGGCTAACTACAAGACATGAGACTGGAGAATCTGGTCTAACTATAGAATGGATTAGGCCATAAGAACCAAACATTGCAGTGCATGTGCAAATGTGGGCCTGTGGTTTTCAGCCAAACAGATTTGTCCACTCGTTACCAGAAGAGAACACATTACTAATTAATTTTTTTATGATTTCAGTCCCCACGTGGTAACTCTGTACGTCGTCCTTTCACACAGCACTCTGTCGCGCCGCGCATAGCTGCAGTGCCGAGGTGATGGCCTGCCTGAGCACCGGGGGCAAACAGATGGTCGACAACAGCCCAGGAGAGATGCCTTTGACCAGGCGGCAGCGCCAGGAGCTGCCAACAAAAAGCTCTCCAATCCAAGGCCCGGGGAGGGAACAATGGGCCAAATGCAGGGTGAGTCAGTGCTCATTCACTCAGCAGCTGGCTGAGAACCAACAGGTCAGCACACACTGCACTCCACATAGAACACAAGAGGGGAGCCTCGCCACAACGAGGCGGCGAGGGAGAACTCGTCGGCAAATGATCAAAATCATCAAGAGAACCAATCAATGATGGTGTAATCCCAAACCACTTTGTCGGCTCGCGGTTTTGTTGTAGCACCTGTTTGACACCTTAGCGCTTTGATCCGTCTCTCACTTTTGGACGGGAATGATCACATCATGCAAGTTCGTCTCACTAATGATGCATCACACAACAATGACGGATTTAGAGATTGCGAAAGCAGAAACACATTGTCTTGCCTCATCACATTTTTATTTTATTTTTTTAATCTGAGAAATGCCAGGAACTTCTATTTATTTATTTTTTTCCTATTTTGTCTCTGATTATAACCCAGAACAAGCCGATTGTCAAATGGATATACGAGACATATTTGGCAAATATTGAATCAGCCCATTTAAATGCATGTTGAATGAGCGTGGAAACCTCACAGGGCATGTAGACTGTTCATTCCTGATGTAATTCATTCAGATTCTGATCATTATTCCTCCCGGGCAAAGAAAACTGCTAACCGAGTGTGTTACAAGCGAGGGTTTAATTTCAGCTTTGCCTGCATTTGAAACCCTCAACCACAACTGTGAAATATGCTAACGTTTACATGCCATAGATACCAATGGAAAGAGCCGCCGCATACATTTTTTAAAAAGGCACTGTTAGGTGATTTGTGCTGTACAGTAAGATGTGCTTTAACTGCCTGTCTCCCTGTCTAATGACATTTCTGCCTATCTGCCCACCAGTCTGTCTGTCTGTCCGTCTGCCTCACTCTCTGCTAGCCCTGTTAAAGTTAATAGCTCTCCACAAGCACAGAAGCCCAGACAGGCCAACGCCAATAAAACTCGTGCAAATTATATCGGAGAAAAAGAGGCACAGAGGAGTCATTTTGTTATTGGGCTCAGCATTCCTCGGCTTAGGAGAAGGACTCTTGCGTCACGCAGGAATAACTTTGGAACACTGCAGAAGTGATGCATGCTGTGGGCCTGAATATGCACACTGACTCTTGGCATGACTGAGACATTGTCGAGGCCTGGCTTCAACATCCTGAGAGGGTGAAAAGTGTTCTGGCAAAGCTCCTGTCCTCTTAGCCTCTGTCATACACCGTGTCCTGTGGCAGACTGCCACTATCAGACATCTGGCTGGTTACTTTCCACCTGAATACAGTTTGCTAGAAGTCAGCAGAATGTGGAGGTGAAACCAGCATCACATGCAGTGTACCGGAGACATGTTGCAGCCTGCTTTCCTCAACGTTTTTAAAAATTATGTGTGTGGCAGTATTGAATCTGAAATATTGCCTACTTTTCTCAACTCCTTCAATTTCTAAGAGATTGTTACAGGCCATAAAATATTAGATAAATACTCTGACCTTTCTGGTTCTGTTTCAAGAGCCTTTTATAATTTCAAACTCAACAGTACGGTGCCCATTTTAAACTAATTTAAGACTCAGCATTCGTTTGCACAAATATTTTTATAAAGTGCTTACATGACCTGCAACAATGAGATCAAAGTTGCAAAGTGTTAAATGCTTGGCGCCACTTAACTTTTTCTCATGTATTTTCTCCAAATCAGTAAACCTACACTGGCTGACTCTTCCATATGTTACAGTTTGATAAAAACCCTTATGAGTCTTATGAGTCCTTTTCGCTCCAGTCCAGTAAAGTCACTGAGAGAGGAGTTGTAAGTCAAGTCTAATATATTGCCAGGACTGTAACGTTATCCAGCAAGCAGAGCTTCATGTTGTGACGCTGACACATGGTTCGGCTCAGTCTCCCAGTCTGGCTGTCAGTCAGCCTGCGTGCATCCTAGTCTGGACTGGAAAGACTGGGTCCAACATCAGTCAGTGATACAACAGACATCACCACCGGACCAAGAGTGTTTATACAATCAAAGATAAGAATTTGAAAGTCAGAGCGTGGGTTTTCATGTGACTGACAACGAAGCACGCAGTCTGAACTGTGGTTACCGCCGCTTGGGCTGGTACACAAATAAACACGACACAGTCACAGCTACTATTGGACCACTGCCTCTGCGTAATGGGAGCTCATTGCTCACTAAGACACAAATCCCCGGGCACTGCCTCTGCCAAGCAGTGTAAATATTTAGGGTCACCCGTCGCACAATGGAAAATGAAAGCCATGACTTTCACTGTCTGCGTGTGTGTGCGTGTGTGACAAAGAGAGAAAGGCGCACTGATCTCAGCATAAGCATGTGTCTGCTCATGAATTTGCAAGTCTCTTTTGTATGACTGCGTTGTATGCAGTGCATGTTCACGTGTGCACTAAAGGCAATTCGTATCCATGTGTTCATACACGAGACAGCAGCCAGCAGCACATACCTGCAAGTGTTTGTGTGAAAACCCAGGTTCCTTTTTCTTAAGTTCCTTCCCGGGCCGGGATGTTGACAGGAGGTAGAAAACCGTTATCTCTCTGATGTGGAAGCCGTGGCATTCAGGGCACCACATTAATCACTGCTCGAGCGATGGCTCTCCGCTACACATAAACACCATCCTCCAGAAACAGAGCACGACGCACTGCAAGGTCGAGCGTACCAACACTCGCCCTTTACTCTGTCAATCAGCAGCCTCGCTCCTTTAGTTCTCATTTTAACTTAGCTTTTCGGGCATTTTGCTTATTTTCTTATGTATGGCACCTAGTTCTGCATCAGCTAGAGTGCAACCAAAAGAGAAAAAGCAAGTAAATTAACCACAGTTTCTTTAAATGACTGAGGTATTTACGGTTTCCCCTCAGAATTTGGTCCGTGCTGAGGCAAATTAACATTTGGACCATCATGCAACACTAAAACTCTCCACTTGTAAAACTCAGACTAATGAAATTCGTCAAGTATTTGCACCTCCTTGCTGCATTTTTAGCTGTTTGGCTCATTGTAGGACACAGTTCATAGGCCTCATTGCTTTAGGAGGAGTAGCAGATTAGTTTCATCAAATTTCTCTCAGTTTCTGTCTCCGCTCATGCTAAAGTGCGCCTGTTTTGTGCTGCAAATGTTATGTCTAAATACAAGTCTCACACAGCGAGATTTTCTTTCAATAATAAACAAAAATAATGAGCTTTGAGGATATATTAGACCTTTTTAAATGCAAAGAAGTAAATCCTTGGGTTTATTTGTATTATGCACTATATACAAATATAGTATACATGCATGACCTCATAGATACCAGCTCTAGCATACCAGCTAACTGATATTTCTATTAAACCCATATATATAATGAGCAAAATCTCCAAACACCCTGAACTGAGCAGACCTGATAGCAGAAGGTCATGAAAAGAAATTGTGAAAAAAAAATTGCAGCTTGAGGCAAAAACAGGTTGAAAGGTTTAACATATCAGCGCGCAACACAGGAACACTGTTTGTGGGAGAGCAGGGCTGTGATTCAGGAAGACAGAGGCGACTTTCAGAATAAAAAACCCTGTGTTATTAAGGAACAGGGCTACACTGGGAGCATTTACAGGCACTTTGAAAAGAGCCTCAGAGACGCTGCGACGAAAGGAAAACTAGCTGGAGACACGGGGGGGAGGGGGATAAATATAACTTTGTGTGTGTGGCCTGTGGTGGATGCTCTGCTGCTGAACATGGAGCCTATAGGGCTTGTTCATTCACGGAGGACAGACAGATTTGACCCCACAGGGAGTCGCGGCAGCCCTGACCCCGCAAACAACGCATAACGCTATCATCGCTCAGGGTTTTTACAAGAGCCAGGACAAGGTTTCAGTGCCACATTCGAAACATGTTAAACTGGATAAATAAACTACTGAATAAATACCTGCGTGGCTCACCTTGAATGGTCCGTATTCAGTCGGTGCACTAACAGGGCTCTCTTGTGCTGTCTTTGCCATCGACACTCCCACACAAACCACACGTTGACTTCGGGTAAATCATTTTCAACGTAATTATTTTAGTTTTTAGTTGGCAAAGTTTTGCATGGAGACTCAAGCCGGCATCAATCAATACATTAACATTGAGACCAAAGACAATGTCGAGGGTCGCTTGGATACTTTGCCTCTTCTAGCTCGTTGTTTTGGCTTTACGCCGTTTTGTAAAGTACGGTTTAATGGCACCGCATTCATCAAAAGGTTTCATGCAAGCAAGCTTTAGTAAACCCACTGAACGCTGCTCAGCACCAACCAGCAGACAGACAACGTTGGCAACTTGCTGGTGAAGAAAGTGACGCAATTGGCAGCAGAAGAGCCAGATGTTTTTCCCCGGGAGCTGGTGGAGACCTAACCAGAGCTAAAGGAAGGGTGGACATTGCACTTGCATTCATCAGGGGGTGACAACATCGCTTAAAATGAATGCTAACGTTGGTTCGTGCTTGCCGGGTGTGTAAGTAGCTTGTTTTGATGTTTTCCAAAAACCAAAATTAGATTTGTGATTTAAATATTGTATTAAGAACCCACATCAGATATCCGAGTCACACTTTTATCTAATCTGAGCAGAGATAACGAGACCACAGCAATAATACCGCTTTGTCACTAGGTTTTTGGCTTGAAGGGAAAATTAACTGTGTTTATAAGCTAAATATTCCAATATTTCTACACACATTGGTTTTACTTTATGTTTATTGAATTGTACTAGTTCTATATTATGGTGGCACGGGTAACTACCTAAATACCTTCATGATAAATAGGATGGGATGCCTGAATATCGGCAGACTGAATCTTTGCATCCAAATCGAGGTCGTGACATTTGCCATATTGCATTCCTTTTCTCTTGCTCTCTTATAAAGCACATAAGGCACACAAAAATATGAAATATAAATCTTTCATCTTCTCAAATATCAAAGTTGCCAGTCAGTCTAGCTGCCCTCGCAACTTTCCGACACTGATTTAAACAACAATGATATAGAAATATTTTATTCAGCGAAGCTAAATTAGAGTTGGGTGGAGTTACGGAGATACATTTTTCATGGCTTTGAGCGGACTCAGCTCAAAGTAATTTAGGTCATCCTGCATTACAGTCTTTGTCAGCAGCTTTCTCAGAGGAGCTGAGGTTTAGGAGACGGCCGGCTGCTTTGATGCCTGATTGGCTTAAAATAGATTGCACTAAATACACAGTGCAACAATGGCCACAGCTAAAATGGTGATCCATAAGATCTTGCACTCCATGAGTGTTACTCCAGCTGGTGAGGCTTCCACGTTTGTTTACACTTCAGTATTGAGCTGGCAGAAAAATATGTGATGTCCCGTCATAATCACCAGTTGAATCTTGATAGTGTTTCAGTCAGCCAGCTAATGTGGAATTAATTATTATGCAAATTAAGAATATGTGCAAGGAAACGCCAAGATCAGCAAAGCAGGGACTGGGCAGTGATGATAATAACTACGTATATTTATTAATATACACATTGTGTATGAATGATATATCTCGCCCCTTCAGGCGGCCTATTCCTCCTTCAAGCTCGGGTCCTCATACAAAAGGTTGTGGGTTCATACACCACTATCCATTTTCTTTGCAAAGCTGATATTATTGTAATTAAACTGTGCTGAAATCAGATTAAATGCTTCAAAAGAGAGAGTGCTTGTTCGTTGGTCTAGGGGTATGATTATCACTTTGGGTGCAAGAGGCCCCGGGTCCAATTCCCGGATGAGCCCTTTCATAGAAAAGGTTGTGAGTTCAAACACCACTATCCATTTTCTTGGTCTAGGGGTATGATTCTTGCTAATTTTGCTTCCTAATTGGTTCGTAGTGTGGACATTGAAAAACTCTCAACCTCTTTACCTTGGCTACTTGGCAACTACAACTTGGCTTTGTGTATTAATTGACTATTAAAATCTGTTTTCAACTTTCCAACTTCCAACAGAACCTTTCTTTATCAACTCACCAGGTGTTATAAATTAGTCTGCGGGGATGCAGGACTTTTGGGGGCAAATCTAATCTGTTCTCTTATACCAAAGGAGATTGATGAGTCCCAGGTAAATGGAATTGATCAGTTTCAAACTGCAATAGTGGTTCGACCTACATTTGCCCATAGCACAGTGCTAATCTCAGGCTCATCTCTTATGGGCTCTGCCTGCTGGGGATGGTTAATAGTTTGAGGGAATAAATGAGTGAGATAGGTGATGTGCATTAATTTAAAGGCAGACAGGTCAGCTCTATAGCACAACATGTTCATTAACATACCTGCGTGAGTTGAGAGAGGCGTGACTCAATAACTGTTCAATGCTACTCCTCCTTCTTGCTGGTTATTTTTCTGCGCCAATCATTGGCTATGAGCAAAGATTAAAATAACAGCCATTCAATGTTCTACTCTGCATGAATCCATAAGATGAAACAGGTGCACTTCTCCTGTACTGAATTTCAATTGTCCTGCTTAAAGAGACATAATACCTATGTGCTTGTTTCACCAACACAAATTCAGCTCTTGCATTTTTTTATGCAACAAATGGACTACCAAAACTGTTGGTGCACATAAAGCCTTAATCCTAGGACGAATGGAGCATGAATTTGCTTAATTGAATACAACAGATCGCTTCAGTCGTTTTGGAAATAGTTATTCTTATTGTTTTCAAGTTCAAGATCTTATTCAAGATGAAGTCTAATTGTATTTTATGCCAGATTCTGCTGTTAAAGGCAACATGGTTAGCATCATTTGGGTCACCGGTAATGTTTAAATCCATGTTTTGGAAAGGAACTTACAGGGTTCTCCTCTAATGCGTTCTTTCCTCTTTTGTTGTCCTTCATGAGTATGTACACATGTCTCTGCTATAGTGGCCTTGAAGACACTAAAGTTAGTGTGTTTCTCTGTTCTTCAGCAGCAGAGGTCTTTCGCTCTCTAAGTTTTACTCTCTGGAAGCACACTATATAATTTTCTCTAAGCCAGCCGAGTCTTTATTTTTTTCCAACCACTAATTAATTATAATTCAGCATAGTTTGATGCAGTCAGGCCAAAGGAATGCCGGAGCCTGCAAGTCGAGTTTAGAGGAGAGGAGGAGGAGGCTGATAGAGGGATGGATGGAAGGAGGGCGGGAGGGAGGCTGTGGTTTCTATCCAGCTTGCAGGCCTGGCTCATTGAAGGGATTTAATTACTTGTATGACCGAAGTCTCAGAGGCAAACACATAACACACTGCTGACTGCAGAGGTGTGACCGATTACACTGCAGACAATAACTGAGGCTTGTCTAACCTCGAGCACTTAATCGCTCCGGTCTCGTGTTGGTGTTTGGATAGACGAGAAGAGCTGAGGGACAAAATGTCAAATGCAATAGGTTTTAGCACAGACAAAGCCACAGCTCTCGCAATACACTGTGGGATGTATTTTTTATTTTAAGCATTACCAAGCAACTGAATGTGTCAGAAGTAGTGATCGGCTGGCCGGGTGCTGTGCACGTAAAAGAAAAAGAAAATAATGCAAGACAAGAATGCTAATATTCTGCAAGACCCCAGATTATGTTCAGTGCCAATGTTTTTGTAATTCTTGCTTTTTGCAATATCTGTGCATGGAGACTACTGTATGGCAAAGTTTGAGATAACGATTGTGGAAATGTCAAATAAAATATGTGGGTTAGGCAACCAAAACACGGGAAAGATTGTGGTTACGGTTAATAAAAATGCAAATGCTAACTAGAGGTCTGTGACAGAGAGTCAGCTCCAGTCTCCTGCATGAACGTCGGACATGCTGCATGCTCATCCAGCGCCCCGACCTCCACACTTACACATACGTTACCATTGGTTGTAAATCAGGAGATGCAGAATAGTCATATATGAATGCAATTTCTGGGCATACTGGGCTGCACATACTGGTAACAGACACTGCTGGAATCTCAACACTGTCAGACAAGATGCACACAATTTGCCGAAGTTACTGTGGCATCATTAAGGAACAGTGGGCTTCGATCCTTCTCAGAGCAGATTGAAACAAACGTTTGCCGCAAAGGTAATCTGACGTGACATCAGTCTGAGTCAAACGTGACACGAGTCAGTTCCATCTGTGAATAAAATGCGAGCTATAGACTTAATGCACAAGGAAACACATGCAAAAATATGATGGCATGCACTTCACCATGAGAATGCAGTCAGAGGGGACACCTAACGATGGTGGCCCATTTGAGATTTTCTCTCTGTCAGAAATAAAAGAAATTATGGAGAGCCTCATTATATTTTTACTGCTTTATGACCTAAAAAAAAAAAAAAAAAAAGAGGCCTCAGAGCAAGAGGAGTCATGCCAGAACTGCACTGACAAACCTTCTGTTGACACCTCTTCTGCTGGCCTCTGCTCGTCGGCCGCACCAGGGAATCACAGCCCGATAGAACAGCTTGCCATATGTTTCACCCAGCAGACACGAGCAATCTGTACTTAAAATGAGCCTTAGGTATTCTAATTGGAAAACTGTGACTGACTTCATTTACAGAAGTGGTCTTAATTAGGTGCTAAACTGAGGAGAGCTGCGGCTGTTGAGTTTTGTGCATGGTAGTAATTAGCGCAGCAAATACAGCCTTAAATCCCTCTGGATAAATGTGTCAGCTAAATGGCAAAAAATTAAAGATTTAATTTCATGCGTCATGCAGACTTTAAAATTCCACCTTTAAAAATGTTTCAAAAAGCCAGGCTCATCTGTCAGTGGGGGATGTACAATCTGCAGCCGTTGGGAGTTGGGAAATGGGAAAGAGGCTTTTCTCTCATCTTCTTCGAAAAAGAAAATACAAGCTCGCCGTGTTCCAGTCTTCACCACAAAACAAATGTCAACACAAAGTTTTGAAATTACTAAGCAGTTTGATTTAATGATACATTAATCTTCACTCTGTCATTTTTGCAGAATGGCTTTGAATCCGCTCGGGGGGGGGGAAGGCTCCCATTTCGCATGTTCGACGTTTTTTTTGCGGCGACGCTGCTTCTTTGTTTCGTGCAGTTAAATACAGCCTCTATGAAAATGTCCTCATTGATTCAGCAGGCGGGTCTCAGCGCCTCAGCCTGCAGTATCAGAGAGCTCGCTTACGGAGGCCTGTGTGGGTGGTCGTGCTGTTCTCTCGCACGGGCCGACGATGTCATCACGGTTGCGTCTGCATCGAGTCCACGCGCACATCACGCACACACTCGGGGGCTGAAGGTCAGGATGAGGGTGGGGGTGATTTATGAACCCTTTCAACGTGTTCCAGAGAACTTTTCTTGCTTAGGTTTTCACAGCGAAGAGCATCAGTCCCGAAGCCATCGGTGACTGTGGTGCATTGTTCAGCTTTCGCTCTGTGCTCACGAGAAAGAGGCGCGCCATACCAGAACTTAACCAGGGCACTTTGGTCGAAACGCCACAGACATTAAATTGAGCAGAAGATTCTGTTGTGCAAATATGTTGTGATGCTGCTGAAGTGAGGCTCTAACGAGAAGCCGGCGGGGCTCTGCTTTGCGAGGAGAGCCTGCGAGGAACAGAGGGACCAAGACGACAGCAGATGTGATCAAGCGTCCCTGCAGGAGGGTTGGTTGCATAGAACATGACTGGGGAGATTGGACATTCCTGCTAAAAATCTATATTTTCAAGCTGTCACTGGGTAAGCCACTACTGTGGAACATTTGATTATGTTGTTGCGAGTTGGTGAGGGGGAAGCTCCAGGAACAGGATTCCAGCAGCTGTTGAACTTTCAAACTTGCGAGTCCTTGCGAGTCCTGAGAACGGAGCAGCCTGGTCTCGTGGCATTTTGCGAAATGAGTACAGTGTTTCAGAATGCAAACAGCAAGCTCCCTGCGAAGACAAATGTTTTCCGGGAAACACCGTGAGTGTAAATTCTTCAGTACAAGAGAAAAGTAAAGGTGTGCAGATAACGGGAGACATTTGCCTTCGAATGCAGTGACCTGGGTGCATTTAACAGTCCGTGATGAGTTTTCTATGGGGAGGAAAGATATCCAGCCTGGTTTCCAGCTCCCATAAGCTCATTTATTTCCCGAGCGTTGTGTCATTTCTAATGAACTAATGAAATCACCAGATTCAGCTTGATTTTATTGGTGATTGCACTATCATATCATTGATTTCCGTTCAGTCAGACATGACTGGCCCACTGGCCATCAAATCCAGACTGACTTTTATCCTGTTCCCATTTACCCCTCTGGTCCATTTTGTGGGCTGCTGGAATGCTAAATTTCCCACTTGGGATATCTAAAGTTTTCAGGTTCGAGTGTTTGTGATTCGCTGTGACTGGATCCAGTCTTAATTTTCAAGAAAGCTTTTTCTCATTTTACCATAAAATGAAACTTAAGTTACCCTTTGATTTAATTGTTGAACATCAAATTAAAGTTTTTGTTACCAACGCCTTAACGCTAACCAAGATGGCTAACTTCTTTATGTCGTGACCATCTACAAATGCTCAAAATTTTTAATTCATGGTGGAAAGTGACATTTTGACAATTGAATCGAGAAGATGGAGGTGTTTTGCAGCAGCCGTGTTTGTTGCACTGAATCTGGTTGCCATTATTCAGTGACCAGTCTGGCCCTTTTTATTCTGCAGCACGGCAGTAACGGTGGGGTGAATCCAGTAAAGTGGAGCCAGTGTTTTGGTCGGGGGTTACGGTAAGAAGCTCGAATTGCTGTCCAGTTATAGCTCAGCAAACCAGAATAACATGCTGCCCAAATACCCCAACACACACACACACACACAGAAAACACATGGTTAGCATCCTGAATAGCAGTTATATACTTTCACGCAAGAACCAATGCAACTTTTTTCCTCCTCCATTTTGGTGGACGGCAGCTGTGCCGTGGGCATCGTCACCGCAGGGCGGTTGTTTGCAGAGACCAGTTTAGGTCTGTTTGTCTCCCAGTCATCCCTCTGGGCCCCCGAATGGAACAACTTCAGCCCCGCCCTATTACTGTTCGACCCCTTCAAAATAAAACCGAGAAGAGGAAAACAAACCTAACACGTGAAAGTCTTTGACATCCCACTTTGAACATATGGGCGGAGTCTCATTTCAGTTTTGGGGGGTAAATGAGAAGAATCTGGTTGTGTTTTGGCTATTTGTCCCCAACTCACAAGCTTGCTAACTGTAACAGAGCTGACTGTTAAGAGAGGGAATCTATACAGGATTATTTTAAGCTTAGATTCGCCAGCACATTTCTGTTGCCGGACTGTAAAACTCGCAATTATCCTCAGCTCCGTCCAGCGGGGCATTTAAGGGTCCACGTTTGTTTCAGCAAGTCTACAGAAAGGACTTTATGTGAACATCTTAATTCACACATGTGCGCATTTCTCTGAATTATAAAACACGCAAAGGCCTCCGAGTCCTCCCTCTGTTTTTTATTTTTATAGATATAAATACACACCCAGTTAGTCTGCAGTAAACCAGCTTTTATTGGGACATAAAACTTTTTTTTTTTTTCCATCAACACCACGCAACTGCTTCTGCTGCACACAGGGGCATTTAGGGGGTTTATACTGAAATACCTCCACTCTGGCTCCATAGGAATTTGCTCATCACAAATCCACCAGAGCTCACAATCTGCATGTTGTTTTCCTGACTTGCTCCTCCGTGCTTAAACTCTCCCTGATCTCTCGTCTCACTTTCCCTGTATAGATTAAGTATTTAACCTCTGAGAAGTGTCTCCTGAAAGGGAAAAAAAACTGGAAAGAAAGAACCTTGGCAAAGTATCGAGGCATATCAAACAAACAGTGGCTTTGCTGTAGGCAAAACAAGGTGCGGCAATGTAAGTGTTGGATTGAGATGCGCTAAAAATAGATCCAATTTTAGATCTGAATGCTAAAAGTGAATCACATGGGAACATGCCAAAGATGTGTTCCAATAGAAAACTATAAAGAGGTTGTTGTTTTTTCTCCAGGCAATATATCTACTGGAAGTCGTGTCCTTTTTAACTGACAAGTCAAGGGTTGTGTTGACTGGTGTTGGACTGGGGGTATACGCTGAAAGAATGACATTGGCTTGTTTAATAAAATACTACACCAACAGATTGAATACAATTTTGAATTCAAACCAAAATGTTAAATGGGAACAGTTGTATTATGTCTTCTGAGGCTCTGGAGAAGCTTTGTCCAGAAGCAGGGTTTGCACAGCTTTTTAAAAGTAGGATTCAAGCACTTTCAATATATCACTAAATATATCTAAATTATTACAAGATTTTTGCTCTGAATGAGTGATTGTGTCGCTATAAAAAAATTTGAAAAATCAAGCATTTTTCAAGGTGTATATTTGAGTTCAAACATATTATTGACTGACTTATTTTCAAACACAGGAATCTTAGAAACAACTATAAAAAGTGATTTAGAAAGCTTTTCTCTCAACAACCTTTTCTTCATTTTTTCATCTAAGCCTTCAACATGTCTCTTAGATCCCGCCCCAACTAGGCTACTAAAAGACGTTTTACCATGATGCAGGGGTTTTATCAAAATAGACCTATATCTAACCCTCCCTTTCTCTGTAAGAGCTGTGTGGCTTCCTACATAACAATAAGTTGTTTGAGCATTTTCAGTCAGGATTTAGAGTGTATCACAGCACAGAGACAGCACTGGTGAAAATTACAAAGGATCTTCCAATAGCATCAGATAAAGGTCTCTGTACTTGTCTTGTTAGATCCTGTTACAGAGACTGGAACGTTTAATTGGCATTAAAGGCACTGCACTAAGCTGGTTTAAGTCCTATTTATCAGATCGATATCAGTTTGTACATGTTAATGATGAATCGTCTGCACACACCAAAGTTAGTCATGGAGTTCCACAAGGTTCTGTGCTTGGACCAATTCTATTCATCTTATAGTGTATATGCTTCCTCTAGGTAATGTTAATAGAAGACTCCATAAATCTTCATTACTGTGTAGATGATACCCAATTATATTGATCAATTAAGCCAGATGAAACCAATCAATTAATTAACCTTCAAGCATGCCTCAAGGACATAAAAACCTGGATGACCTGAAATTTTCTAACGTTAAACTCAGACAAAACTGAAGTTATTGTACTTTCCGACAGACAGACACACTGGAATTTCAAAGACTTGACCAATTACAAATGAAAAGAACTCTGGTGTGTTTTTTCATTTGGTCCTATTCTGTCAGGCTGGTGTGAAAGCTGTCAATCAACCGGATCAAGACCCCGTGAAAAAGGTGGGTCCGTGCCCTCTCATTTGAGTTCATTTGAACCAATACCAAACAGGTTTGTCATGTTCACTTCTGCTCCAGTTCGTGTTCACACTGGCTTTTTTAAAAATGAATCAGGAGCAGTAAAGTTACAGTCATATGGACTGATTGAACAGTTTTAGCCACTGGCATCCTGCATCATCAGTGCAACACAGAACCGTTCAATGAATGAGCTTCCTGTCAGTCTGTACAACTTCATGTTTTTCTTTTGTTTGTTTGTTAGTAAAAAGCTTGTTCACTCTGGCTTTTTAGAGACAGACCTGAACTAAAAGGCACTAATGCATACAATAATAAATAATGTAAACAGTATATTTTCCTTGGTCCGGACCAAATTAACCAAAATACAGATGTGAAAGCACCCTAAATCACTTGAGTACCACAACAAGGGATTCCAAAATGCTGTACAGTAGTATGTGAAATGTTAAATCACTCTATTCCACGTAAGGATTTTTCCATTTGCCAAAATATTTCTACCTAGTGTGTAAAGTCTATAATCAGCCAGCAGTGAGTAGGTGCCACTTTTTTCACATGGTGGATAAAACTCTTCATAAGTATGCACTAAGCAGTTAATTAATATAATGTAAGAACCAGTAGTCAGTGGTCATCATGAGTGTGTAATGACCAAAAGATCAGGAGATCACTGCAGAGATGTGTCTAAAACACACTGCAAACCATTAAAAACTCAGCAAAGTGGGTGTTTTTCCATTTTGCATTACAGATGTTTTCCAACATTTAGCCGTTGCTCTTATTCGGGGGTAGCCTTCAATGACTACAAAGTAAAAAATAAAGTAAAATAAGCTTCCATTCTTATAGTAGAGGCTGGCACAACACTCTGATCGTACAGGATAACAGCTAACAAATGCTCCTGTGTTTCTACATAGTTAATGGGCTTTATTTTTTTTTTCCCCTTGCATGACGTGAGTGTTTTCAGCAGTCTGAAGATTTGGTCTTGTAGGAAACGGTACTCTAGTGTTACCAGTGAATTGTTCATTTGGCACCATTAGTGAGGATCTGCAGTATGAGTCACACAGTGGGTGAATCATGTTTTGCCATTTCGAGGGATTATCTAAGACTGCTACACGAAAAGAAGAAATGTCGTGCTTCTCACTTCTCCCTTTCTCCCCCTCTCATATCGTCCCCCCTGCTTTCTCCTTCTCATCTTTGTATTTTTTCTGTGTCTTCACCATTTTCGACTCTCCTTCCTCCTCACCCCTTCTTTTCCTCTCCTTTACCTCTTCCCCCTCCCATATTGCTCCACCATCCATTGCCGCACTCTCACCCCATCAGCTGCTCTGATGATGGGTGGTAGACAGACTTGGGAGATATTTGCACTTCAGACAGACATAATAGTAAATTTAAAAAAAATTAAACCAGAGGGGTTGAGAGGAAAATCCATTAAAGGGACTTATTCACATCTAATGTTGCAAATATTGCTTTTTTTTGGGATCCCTGAAAAACATTATTATCCAGGAACAAAACATCAGCCAAAGAGACAAAGTTTAAGTGGCAGTAAACAAGAGGAGGCATTTTTACTGCTGAAGCTCATCCACCGTTTGAATGAGTCTGCTGTGTGAAATGAGGGACGCAAACGGTGGATTTATGCATCCCTGAGTAGCAAACGCCAAAATAAAATACCATTTTAAGTATACTCATTATGTGTCTGGTGGTGCTGCCATTGAGGAAGAAAGCACCTCCAGGTTAAAATTACAGGTTTGTTCTGGAATAGGCGTCATTTTGATGCTTCGAAGTTCAAGTTTTTTGCACACTTTAATGAAAGCGAAAAAAAGTAGAAGAAAACACAAGAGAGTAAATGGAAAACGAAGATAAATCTACTTATACTGCAATCTCGCATGAACAAAAATAAGATGCAATAAGTTCATAAAATAATATGAGACTAGCAACTGTGTCATACTGTACTTTGGCAAGTCATGGGAACATGAAAGTTATTACAATTCATCCTGAGGGGGACATGAATGTTTGTGCAAAATTTCACGGTAATCCATCCAATAGTTGTTGAGACATGTCACTCACAGCCACCCCTGGAGCCACACCGCAAGCATAGCCAAAAATAGTTATAAGATTAAGAAGCGTAAACAGACCTGAGTATGAACATGTACATGGTATCTTATGCATTTTATTCCCTGTGTCACTTTGTGTGTCTTGTGTTTCTGCGAGTTCTGTTCTGAGTTTGATGTCTTTGACAGGCTTGTTGTTGTTCAGTGATTTATTATAATATGACATGTTTCATCATCTCGGGGGGGGGGCCTCAGTACTACCTTTTTTTTGGGGAACTTGTGTGTTCTATCACTGCATGTTTTATCACTGTGCGTCAAGCTGTAACATATGGCTCCACGCCGTGCGTCTTCATATTCAGTTTTACATTGCGTACAGCGTATGAAGCCTGTAAGCTCTCTGTATTCTCCCGGCTGTGTGAAGGCGGCGACAGTGCCGGCGGTGGCCGCCGAGGTGACAGGATTTTAATTTGTCTCGCTCGGCCTGCTGTCTGGCAGTGTGCGTTAATCGCCTAGACGCCACTCTAATGGTTTAACATTAATACCGGACCTGTTTAATAGAAATGAATTACCATCATTATACAGAGAGGGCCTGCCAATCCCAGCGACTTTGGGCACCAACTCAGACAGACGGGGGTAAGCAGAAAGCTGGAGCTCACATTCCACTTCTTGCCTCTGCAGTTAAGTGATAAATGAGTCCGTCAGAAGGCCTACCTCCAGAGACAGGCAGCTGTCAGGCAAACAACAAGTTGCTGCAGTCGCCATTACACTTTTCTACGTATTTACCAGGCAGGTCTGTGCTCCAATCAAAAGTAGACTCCATCTCTGTATGACAAACCACTAATTCAACATTCTGGTGAAAGTCAGAACTCGGCGCTAATAAAGTATAGTTGCCATTTAAGTTTTAGTCACTAATGGGAAACTTTTCTCCACAATGGAACATTAAGTTAACATCACTCAGTCTGGACTATTAAAAACACTTGTCCTTAAATCAACATGCTTATACAGAGCCGACTTAGCTTAGCACAAAGACTGGAAACAGCTAGTCTGCCCACCAGCACCTCTAAAGGTTATATCTCACTTGTTTAATAAGTGTGAAAAAAACAGCTTGCAGTTTTATTGCGGGTTATGAGCTGAACCTCTTCTTGGCCGGGTGTTGCAACAGTTTTAGAGTTTCCATACTAAGCAAGCTAACCAGACATAAAAGTGGCATCAGTCTTCTCATCTAACTCTTGATGAGAATGCAAATAAGCATATTTCCCAAAATGTCAAACCATTCCTTTGAATGCATCAGGCTGATAATTACGGCACCTTTCTTTGCGATTGTCTGACCGTACAGGAATGCGCCATTAAAAGCTAAGATCATTCTGAAAGCGAGTATGACTTCAGGGTGGGGTTTTTGCAAGTTGCGAGTTGCAAACAAATGACAACTCTGCACTTTCATCCCACACCGTTTCTCGTCTTGGATGTATTGTATAAAATCACATTCTGAGGTGCTGCAACCTGAGTTAGCATTAGCATTTAGCATGCTGCAGTTTGCGTGATAACATGCTTACGGTTCGCCTGGCTAACGCTTTGAACGTTAACATGCTATAGGCCTATATGCTTACATCACATTTGTTAGTGTTAACAATGCACAAGTGAAGAAATCTGAGTTCTGGTGCCATGGAAGCTCAACAGCGTTAATTGTAGATTGATTGGTGTTTGATGAAATGCTTCAGTTCAGGCTAAACGAATTATCTAATTAAGAATTAATTTCTAAAAAGTGTATTTTTTTTTCCACATTTCATGCTCGGCCTTTGTTTTCGTTGATATATATATTTCGGTTTTGACGTACTTTAAAAAGAAAAATCTTTTGCAGGTAAATCTGTCAGCAGCGTGTTGCTGTCTGACGGCTGGTTAACAATGACTGGAAACTCTCCAGCTCTTTCCTCCAACAAGCAGTAAGCAGGCTGGCATGCCTGCCTGTTTATGGCATCCCACCCAGCCAAAGAGGCATTGTTTTATTGTTGCTTTACACAATGAGAGTTGTTACGCCTGAAAATGAACTCGCATTGCATCAACAGCATCTGGTTCTGGTTCACTTTCTGGGAAGAGTTTAAAATGTGTCTGCAGAAGAGCTAGTTTAAGTGTCTATTTGCATATATGTAATAAATTGAGATGAACATATCTTCCTTCATATTTCCCAAGTTATCATGTCTAAATAATATGATGTTTTGTATATTTGTTGACGTCTCACTTTGTAATAAATCTCTTCACATCCGCCTACTTCCACTTGCTATATTTTGCATCGAGCCAAAAGCACTTTGGGCCTGCTGATATCTGGAAAAACAAGAGGATCAACTTTCGCCATACATTTGTCATTTGAGTAAAACTGAGCTGATCTGAGCTGTAACGTAGTCATCGCTCCGTTCGTACTCCCACGACATCTCAAAATACTCTCTCTTGCCAGCAGCCGACGGAAACAGACTATCAGTGGCTGATTCCATCCCATCACATCCTCTGCTGTAAATCAGGGACTGATAAAGTTATACATGTGAACGAGAGCCTATGCAGGCAAGCCTCTTTAGGTAACAGGGCTGAATGATTTTTATTTTTGTCAACTCTCAGGTATGTATGCAGGTTGTCGGAACAGGTTTGTGCTCTGGCGCTTGGCAGCTCAGCTCTCTCTGCTCAGCTGCTGCAGATTAATGAGCCGTCAGTGGCGAGGGAGGCATTAACAGACAACCTTCCCCTGGTCAGAAAAGATAATTACTGTTGATCACTAGTGCTGTAAGAGTAATAACTGTCTGCCTGTCTCTCTGCTCATCTGTCTCTGCCTACTTGACTGCTTGCTGTGTCTGTTAAGCTGTCTACGTGTCTGAATGCACATGGGGATGCTACTGGGTCGGCATTAGTCAAATGCATCATTTATGATTACGCTGAACACAACGTCACTGATGGTTTTCACTGAGCTTGAAACACAGGAAACAAGAGTACAAGTGGCTGAACCCAACCGCTGTTAGGGGAAACATGATCTTACACTGTTTATTTCACATATAGGGATTGATAGAAATGTCATCTACTGTGCTAATTAAATCAAGATTGAAATGTAATTAAAGGAAATTAATGAATGCACAAAAACTGGTTTAGGCTCAGACTTAGAGGCTTGGGTTCGGACAGAAAAGCGGTTTCGGGCTCAGAAGTTAAAACAGAGAGACACTTTCCGGCTCAGGTAGAGAGAGAGAGAGAGAGACAGGGTTGGGTTTAGGCTCAGGCTTAGTGAATGAATGGGTTTAGGCTCAGACAGAGAGAAAGGTTTGTGCTTAGACTCAGCCAGAGAGGCAAGAAAGGTTGAGGCTTAGACAAAGAGAACGGTTTCGGGTTCAGGAACAGATGGAGAGGCAAATTTAAAAACAAAAAAAAGAAGGGTTTGCAGGTGGCCACATGCACATACGTCATATCAGGCAAAGAAATCCAAAGAGCCAAGACAGGAAAGCAGAGGATCTGACATGCAGAAACAGGTGAAACATACACAATGCCCACTGGACTGCCACCAAAGCTAACGGCGGTGTGCTCAGGCTGACCGTTAATGACAAATGATGATAGACAGTGACGCTCTCCTTTAAGTTTGTCTAACGCAAGTGAGTTATATAATAAAGGCTACAGAGACTGCACCCCTGCCATTATATCAAAGCTGAGTGTGCACAAACGCCACTGAGAGGCTGCCTGTGTACTCTGATGAAGGTTTGAGCCTTCAGGAAGCCTTCACTGGCTACGACTTTGTTCACAATCTAAAGCTTCTCAGGAGGAAACAACACGCTCACAGTGTTCTGCAACACTGACGCTATCTGATGTGTCCTAAGAGCAGGATTCATTACGGGTCCAAACTGTAAACTAGCAGCCGCAGACAAATTGGTTGCCTATTGAAAGTGTCAAGTCATCGATCTTAAAATCTATCCCAAGTAAGGCCAGAAAGATGTCCCCCTGCTTAAGTGTTCAGGCCTTCGTTTAGTCACTGAAATAAGGAGTGTTTCATTTGTGCCTCCTCGCTGTCCTAGTTTGAGCTGCAGCTTTTTGAAAGATTCTCTTTTTTTGTTTTTCCTTGTCTCTCCTCTAATCTGAGATAATGGCAACGTGTTTGCGCCGCTCGCCTCAGAGCTATGAATGTAACAAAGAGAAGAGGAGTGACAGAGCTTATGTAGGAGCTGCCGTGCATTCAATTTTCCGAAGAGCTGATATGTCAGGCGTGCACGTCAAAATGTGAAGTGAAGACGTGAGTTCAAAGTCAGTGGGGTTTTTTTTTTTTTCTTGAGCACTTGTGAGTCTCTCTTTATGTAATGCAAACATCTTTTCTCTTTCTCTTATACTTCTTATTTGTTTGTATATGTTAGTCCTTCCATCCTGTCACTCGTTTCACGCTGGCCTACGTGCTTCACCGTGCACACATGCTGACCTGCTGACAGACACAGCGTTGTGTATGGTTTACTTATTGACTTCTCTAAAACGCTTATTATTCTTCACAGACTATGCGTGGTCTCGTGATCTTTTGTCACGTACTTCTGAGCCAGGCTGTGACATTATTCTTTATGAAGTTTATTTTGCGATTTAAAGAGCTGCTACTTTCCATATATTAGCTCACATGGGTCATAGCGTTGACAGCGAAAAGGCCATCGGACAGCTGAATAGAACGATCACACAATTTAAAAAAGGGCTAAATAGCAATCAGGTGTGATTTTGTTTGTTTTTAAAGCAATTAGTAAAAAGATTCAGGATTTAAACATTTATGATAATAAATGTGACATTTATCATGACGTTAAAGCAAGTCGTGCTCATCCCCAGAGGCAGACACATTAGCATGCACATATTATTTGCCTTTTATTTGACCTGCAAAGCAGCCACAGTCATAAATATGCATATAACTGCCATGGGGCCGGACAGGGTTCAGGCTGTAAATCTTTCATTTGTTGTGCATTTTGTCACGTACAGTATTATTTAAACAATTCCACAAGTTGTTTTAACACTTTTAGGATTTATATCACGCTACAGTATGTTAATGAATGTTTTCAAAGCAATGCGTTCTGTATTCCGCACACAGCCCATTTACATCCATTCAATTTTACACACTCACATTCATACTTTCTGCACAATCTTCCCAATATGCCGCCTTTCACCTAAGATGAACTGCTGCAAACCTCGTCTGTGTGACTGTAAAAAGGTGAGGAGCATTCGTGTTTACATTGAAACAACCCATCAGAATTTGCTGTCAGGATCTTCAGTTGCCAAACATCACGTAAAGACAGAATGACAGAAATCCAGAAGTGTTCCAGTATAACATCCAGGAACACTCTCGTCTTTTCATTTCACTCTCTCCGTGACCTCACCGTGTTTCTTTTGAACAGCAGGTCATCAGTTCAGCACATGCCTCTGAGATTGGCTGCCGGCACCATCCTGCATTATTAACTTTGTGACTGGAGGCAATATGCCTCCTCACCAGGAGCAGCCATGTCTGACTGGGAGATCCTCCGCTGCTGGACTCATACACAAACATTAGTGCCTCTAATTAAGGATGGCAACGAAGCTGCAGAGTAAATAGTCACTTCGAGGGTCTGGGAGAGGCATAGCTACACCTCCAGGCCGACAAAGACGGGGAACATCTGAAGCTGCAGAGCACCAGGAAGGCACCGTTCCTAAACTGTTTGTGTATAAATGCCAATATATACTTTATGAATTAAACCCCCCCCCTCCCTTCTTTCTTTTGGCAATTAAATTTGTTCAAGTCATGGAAGCGAGCACTAATTACCCACCGCGGTGATGTTAGGTTTGAGTACAGAATCAAAGAGTGTCACGTTTATGAGATCGTTTGCCCGCCGACAGCAACTACGAACAGCAGTTTGATTGATTTCCGATGACCTGAAGGCTCTTGAGCATTTGAAGACAATAATAGCTCACCGGTGGAACCAGATGTTTGAAGAGCCTCTGCTGCTGCCAACCCACATGCATGTGCAAGCAACAAATGTAGCTTCTCGAAACACTCCCGGAGACGTTAGCCGTCGCAGGCATTTGCAGTGAAGAGACGTGGGTATGTTTGGCTTACAGGGTGTTTGTTGTCTGGGTGCGTAGATTAGTGGCGGCGACGTGCAGTTTCACTGCCCGTCTGTAATGTTGTATTGTTTAAAAATAAAAGTGAACAGCCACTGTCGAAGGACTTGGCGTCCCATCGCTTTTAAGTGCAACAGGCATGGACTTGCAAACTATGTAATTACCAATGTCAACTCTCTTAACAGCAAGCGTTTTATTTAAGTGTTTTCTGTCCAATGTGGGTGTGAATAGTGCTCATCGTGGGTGTAAAGGGGTTTTGGGATGCCAGGATTTACAGATGCAATTAAAAATGTGATCTGTGATGGGATTTGCTCACCTGAGAGGCCCTAGGACACCCAACCGTCCGCCAACACCCCCCCCCCCCTTCCCCCCTCTCTCATTAATTTTCACATTCCAGCCCGTTTAATAAAACACGGTACAGAATCTGACCCGCTGGGCTGGACGTTCATCCAAAGACAAGACATCCATCCACTCATAACAACATGTCTTAATAATTTGGGTGTATTTACACTGTAAACCCACTTTTAACACAAACCAAGTTCATACCAAAACTCTTTCCATAAAAGAAATTCAGCCTAAGTGCCATATATGCACATAAATACATCATTCACGCACATACCTGCTGTAAATGTGTAATGTATATATAATAACGTACAGATTACATGGCCTCGGACAGCTGAATAGAACAATCATACAGATTAAAAAGGGCTAAATAGCAATATGGTGTGATTTTTTTGTTTGTTGTAAAAGCAATTCAGACCAAACAAAAAAGATTCAGGATTTAAACATTTATGATAATAAATGTGACATTTATCATGAAGGTAAAGCAACTCGTGGTCATCCCCAGAGGCAGACACATTAGCATGCACATATTATTTGCCTTTTATTTGACCTGTAAACGGAGCCACGGTCATAAATTTGCATATAACTGCCATGGGGCCGGACAGGGTTCAGGCTTTATAACCTTCATTTGTTGTGCATTTTGTCACATACAGTATTAAACTATTTCAAACAACCCATCAAAATTTGTCAGGATCTTAAGTGGCCAAACATCACGTAAAGTCAAAATGACAGAAACCCCGAAATGTTCTATATGTTCCAATAAACATTCCAGAAACACTCATTCTCATTCTTTCACTCTCTCCGTGACCTCCCCGTGTTTCTTTTGAACAGCGGTCGAAATGTGCATGCGTGTGAGAATATTTTTTAGACAACTCATATGTAACATATGAAATGCATCTTGACATGTCAGCACAAAATGTGTTGCGACCTTTTTGGCAATATGGAGGATGTCATTTTGTGTCTACAAAACTACATGTAAAGCAAATAAGAGCTAAGCTTGAAAAATGCTTCTTGACCTGGGAAACACAAAATGTTTGTCAAATTGCCATTTCACGTCCTCCAATGACCGACAGATGATGGCAGGAACGCACAAAGCAGCGTTGCAATGTGCCCACATTATGTGCCTACGTACAGGAAGACGTAGTCGCCTAGTGCTGCTCATGGCGGAAATGTTGGGTCTATACATATAGAGTTGGTCTAGACCTGCTCTCTATTAACAAGTGCTATGAGATAACTGTTATGATATAGCGCTATATGAAAAAAACTGTATTGAAATGTGATGTTTTCATCAGGTTACGTGAGTACAGGATAACAGGTGGCATATGGGACCACGTGGTGGTGCGTGTAAGGGTTTAGCTTTAAAAGGGGCCATTTGTCACTGAGTGCTTCAGGTTCAAGATGTCTGCCTTTCAAAAACAAGACTATCTTTACCTGATGGAGAAGGACAGAAAAGATCAGAGATTAATCT
Organism: Gadopsis marmoratus; assembly: GCA_036023855.1. NCBI lineage: Eukaryota > Metazoa > Chordata > Actinopteri > Centrarchiformes > Percichthyidae > Gadopsis > Gadopsis marmoratus. The sequence goes on along the minus strand of JAVQJF010044245.1, from coordinate 29,998 downwards.
GTGCTTATCCAAGAAATTCCAAACTGAAGTCAGCGTAACTCAACTAGCCAGTGGACAGAAAGTCTTGAAAGCGCCACTGCTCCACGTGCAGGAAAGCCATCAGAGGCTACCGTGCTTCGCTGCTCTGTTAATTATTTCTCACTGCTGGTATTTCACACCTGCCGGGGAATGTCGGCGCAGACCCGGCAGCCAGCAGCTGAGCCGGAGCATGATTGATATCTGTGGTTTTCTCACTCCGTCCCTTCGCCCGAAGGCGTGGCTGCACAATGGGCTTCTTCTTCTGCTGCTGTCTCCCACGCGTGTTGCTGCAATTCCTCTCTGCTGATCGTTCCTGGCACACCTTGAATGCTGGGAGGGGAGGCGGAGCGGTGGATTGATGTGTGTTTCAGTGCGAGTGTGTGCTTGCATGATCCTGAGCCACACTATGTGCACATAAACACACACAGGCTGCAAGTGGCCCCCAGCTGACACATACTCAGTGTTATTGATTTGACCTCTTAAGTCCACTTCAGTCTTGAATAGGAGGTGCAGGTGAAGAAAAGGAGACTGGTTAAACAACAATTATTAATATACTGGATGAAAGAGCCAAACTGTGGCCCGACACATTGGCTCCAACCCAACGTGTGGCTCCGAGCCAACATTAGGATCATGTTCTTAATGTTTTGTCTTGTATAAAGCCGACTAGCTGCAGCTCTGTGGGGGGGGAAACCTCTTTAAAAATTGATTTCCTTGTATGCAAAGGAAACAGAAACTGTGATAAAATTCTCCAGTCTGAATAGTGACGATGGAAGAGCTCTTGAGCTCTTGATAGCTCTGTCAGCTGTGCCTCTCTAACAATAACACCCTGCATGGCAAGTATTGTCATGAAATGTTGGGAGAGAATTGGCAGCAACCAAGCGGACTATCCACTCCAAAAGAGCAAAACAAATTAATGCAAAAATCTGATAACCAAAACCAGGTCAGAAATCCAAGAGGGCCAAAGCAGCACTGTACAAATAAAGCGTGTGCGCGTGTCCCTCCCGGCGTCACAGCCAAAGTGAGTTTGCTTTTTAACCGCGGCTACAGCAGGTGAAAAAGGGACGTCGCCACACAACCTCTACTGTATGTTGTGGCCTTGCAATATAACTGTTGCTTTGCTGCAGCCAGTCTGCCCAGTGACCCACAACACGTTGATCTATACCGTGAAGCGCTCAGGAGCAAGCCGGAGAAGCATCATTGTGTCCAGGCGGAGGCCGCTACACAGGAGAGGCTGGTTGAGCTGAGCCTGTGTTAGAGCTCTGGATCCACTTTCGTACAAAATACAACAGTGTATAAATGTAGAAATTAAATACAGTCAACCAGTTTTTACTAACAGGAAATGATACAAGATGTGAATTTCTATAAACAGCTAAGACATAGTTCCCCTAAAACCAAACATTGCCATTTTTACATTTTTGTTTGTGTACAGATTAACCAAATGGCATACAACACGCTCCTTCCCCTGCGTCTTTAAATATACGCTAAGCTACGGCGCTGTTGTTGCCAGCTGCAGACATAACACACACACACAGATGCGAGAGTGGTGTTGATCTTCTCATCTAACTATAGGATTCTGTTGCTTTATCGATGTTGTCATAGGCAACCTAACTGGGAGCCGGTGGGGACAAACGGCGACAAATGTGTTCTGCAGTGCGGCACGGCGTGTTTATGCTGCTAAAACACAGCATAACAGTCTGAGGCACAGAAATATCTAGTGAGTCACTGGTCCGACTGGAGCCTAAAACACCTGAGGCCACTGGTCTGATGATGAATGAGTTTTAATGCTCATCAATTTTATATTTATGTGAGAATGAATGACCTGTTTCCTCATTCAGATGCTACATTGGCTTGCTTTAATCCTCCACCTTTTTTCGGTTTTACAAAATGCTCCTGGAGTTCCAGCAGTCTTTATACACACACACACACACACACACACACACACACACACCTGGGGCTCTGGGAAATTGCAATGGTCATTTTTCACGTAAACTATTGCTCAATTAATAATAATAAAAAAGAAATGGACAGTAAAATGAATCATTAGTTGCAGGATTCTCAAAACCCTGTTAGAGGTGGTGTGTGTAGTTTAGAAGTGGGACGCACAGCTCAGGTGTGAATGAATATGATGCAGGGTGTTTCTGAAAAAGGAGCGTGCATGTGCAGCAACCCCCCCTTCCCCCCCACCTGGATGACTGATGGCTAATGGCTAAATAAAAGTATAGGAGAGGAAAGACAGGATAAAGATGGCGTGCAGCAGCAGTCAATCGGTTCAGTAAATCCACCAGGATTGAAATATAATAACTTGTGGGGTTTGGGGGGTGGACTGACTGACATTAACACCCCTTCATCAAAGATCCTTTTTGTCTTAAGCGTTCAGCAGTGGACAGAGCAGAGCTAACCGGCTGCTCCCAGCGTTTAGCCAAGCAGTTGTGAAAACACACCAACTCCAGGCACCGAGGATCTCGCTGCGCCTTTCTGACCAAAACCGAGAAGCTCTGGCTGAGGCGAGGGCGAAGATGAGGGGGTGGAAACTGGGGAAGATTATTGTCCAAGGCTTTAATCAGGTTTCTGAGGCAAGGCTCAGCACATTTAAAAAAGGGGTTGGGTTGGGGGGGGGGGCTGGAGTCAAGTAATACTCGGTCCGTCTGGAGTGTGGAACTCCTGTCAAAACAAGCTAGCGTGAGAATGCAAGGCCCAGCTACTGGAGGGCACGGGGGAGGGAGAGAAGGCAACCCACAAGACCAGCAGAGGTAGTTTGTATGAAATAATCGCTCTCTGAAGACTGAATTTGAAAGGGTTGGTTTGAGCCAGATTAAATCATGTGGAGTAATACCCTAAAATGGCCCTATTTAAATGTGCTACCCAGCATGGTGATATACGGAAAAGTACAAAATCTGCAAAATATTGTGCTAATTTGCAGCATCAAATCAAACAGGTAAACTGCCAAAAATAAAAACAAAATCCATTGTCAAAGTAAAAAACAAATGTCTACAAAGTGATCAAAAGTAATTATATCTATAAAATACATAATACTTAGTAGCTGCATCTTTGGCAGCAGTTAGTCTTTGGATGTGTCTCCATCAGCTTGGCACATCGCAGTTTCTTTCTGCTCTGAACTTTCCATTATTGCTATTGTCCTCGACTTTATGCATTATTTTCTGTAGTACAGTGTAGGATGCAAAATGCTGCCTAATGTTCTGAAGTCTAAATCAGTCATTCATTACGGCTGAATATATATTTGTATCTTACTGTGTTGCTGTTTTGATGCAGATCCAAATCCAGATGCTGACTAAGAAACTTCAAAACACACTCTATTATTAAAAAAAACAAAATTGGAGGTATGCGCTCGCCGAGAGTTTTTTTACATTCGGTTGTTTTACAGGTTTACAGGTTATGCGTGAGAGTGCGACTTTCAACTATATTCACAGGCTGCTGGTAGTGTTGCCAGCTGTTTATATGAAATATTAGTGATATGGAATTAAATAAGCCAAACTAACAGAGAGAATCAGGAGGCTTTTATATCAGAATTTGTTCTGTATCTAAAGCACTCTGCAGCCAGTGTTCATGCTGAAGTGCTCTTTCTATTACTGTGGGTTATTTGCGGTCTTCTATTTTGGATGCGACCTATTTAAGAGCGATGTGTGTGTTTATGCAGCCCTTTCACCCCCACAGAAACACTCAGGTTACTATGCTGCAGCAATTACGCTCCCTGCTTTTAGCTGTCATAACACAAAATGTTTTGGCTCAGGCAAAACAGTTTAGGTTGTCACACCGAACAAAACCGCTAACCAGACATAGTAACCCACGTTTAACTGCCGGCTGGGCTGCAATACAGCGTCCCTGACAGCGGGAGGGAGCATGAAAGTCCACTCATGCCAGACAATAAAAAGGATATATATATATATATATATATATATATATATATATATAAAAAGAAAAGAGAGAGATGGGAAAGAAGGAGAACAGAAAGGAGGGGTGGACTGACTGACTTTGAGCTTGCTCTCAAAGAATGCTTTTGAACGTTTATCACGTTTTAGATTTTGAGGGGCAGACAAGCAGACAAAGGCGGGGAAAGATAAAGACGAGCAGACACCAAGACTCAAGAGGGCAGCTCCAGAGACCAGTACCAGGAGCAAACTGAGACGCACCCGTCCTGACCAGTGTGAGCTCCGGTCCAGCTGCATCCTGAAGCCAAGTCCGCTGAGGTGTTATTACTTTGTCGGGCACGACAGGCTGTTAGCAGATGACAGACGATCCTCTGGACTTGTTGGTTCTGACCCAGTTTTTAATCAGCAGTATGCAATTAAATCTTTAAGTAATCTTTGCTAAAAAAAAACCTAAACCTATGGGTTGTGAGAAGCAGGTTCAGGCACAATTTTGACTTCCTTCACCTACAATTGATCAGTGTGCATTTGTTTGTTTGAATGATAACTGTCATCTTTAAGAAACAAACGGCGGAAGTGGCATGTCGTTCTCGCACCCCAAAACCTGTTATGGAGGAGGTTGAGGTTGAAGGACGGGTCAGTATGTTTGATTGAGATCTGTTGAGACACTTGTGTTGGAGACTCACTTGTCCTGCTAGACAACAAGAAGAATCAGGTCTAAGAAAAAACTGAATAACATATTTCCCAAAATGTGAAACTATTCCTTTTTAAATGCAGTGCAGTGCTCTTTTCGACATGTTTGTGTTTCAACAGTGTCCAAAAGGATGTTTAATTTGCTGTGCTGTATCTCTAAACTTCACATCACTTGATTTACCAGAACCCTCCACCAGAACAGCCCAAAATAATTCACATGCAAAATGTGAAACTGCAGCTGTGTGATCACATTATCATCATGTGCTGACACAAAGAAACAGCAAGCAGAATACATGGAGACACCAAGTTTTAAGCAAGACTCTACTGCAGGAAACTTACTTATTGTGTCTCTTTTCTCTCTAAGTGCATTAAAGCACAATATCCACCCTGTTAAAGGACCATCCTCTGCTGTTTCCAAGGTAACCCAGCAACTGCCATCCCAGCGAACCACGTCCACAAAGCAACAAAAAACATCCTTACATGGTTTTCTATGTTTATTTCCCAATTAAGGTTGCCCGCCATGGTTAATCACACCATTCCCCTTGGGCCTGCTGAGAGTCTGAGAAATAGATTTTGGGTATTATCATCATGATTGCTTTAAACGAGGCAGTTTTTAGAATCAGCTAATGAAGCTCACTTGTTTGTTGTGAAATTAGCGCTCCAATAATTTAACTGCTTTGATTCGTGCGCTGCTCCAGCGCTATTTGTTTAAAAACAAAGCTCACCCCAACCGTGCATTCGTTTACCTGAACGCAGCGTGGTGGAGGGGTGGAGAAACGTCCTCACGCTCCCAATTTGCAGGGATCCACAAGATCCACTTCACTTGTGTTGCACAGCGACTCGAGTGGGTGTTTCTTGTGTGTGAAGGTAGCAGCTCGTCCCCCCCCCCCCCCCGGGCCAGAAAGACAGGTATTCAACATAAAAAGGAATCTGAAGACTCTTACATATCCGGTCCGAGTGCTGAGCTGTTATCTACCTCTGCTTAACACCACATATCTTGGATTTTTCACTCAGATAAAAACCTGTGTATTTACATCCATCGGATTCTTCTGCTACAAGAATCTGCTTCTTTAGCTCGTGGACCCGCTTCCATGTTGGTAAAATGCCAGCTCTTTGCAAAATAAAGTATGTAACTTACACACACTACACACGTGTCAAGTTCTTATACAGGTACACGTGGGTTTTCAGACACCTCAACTGTGAAATGTGATTGTAAAGACGCCACTGAACGCGCAGTGGTGGGCCAGCCAGGCAGAAATCAGTCAGTGGAGGGCAGATCCATCATATCAGTTTCTGGAACCCTTTTTTTGTATGCTGGCCTCCAAGATTACAGATACAAACAAAAAAGAAGAAAAACACATTGATCTTTGGAGAACTTTGTTTTTTTATCTACCTCTCACTTTTTTAGACAATATATATGCATCAAAATACAAAAAATGTAAATAAATTCCTCTTTATCTTCGTCTGCAAATGATACTAGCTCGCCAGATTAACTGGAGTAATAATAACTTTATTTATATGGCACCTTTTAAAAACTGAGTTTACAAAGAGCTTTGACAGAAAGCAATAAAACTTAAAACCGTTAAAGATAAATAAAATAAAGCAGACAAAAATACGATAAAGTAAGAGTAATAATACAAATGAGAAGAATAAAAACTCATAAAAGACGATACACAGATGACATCACATGAAAGCAGGTCTATAAAAATGTGTTTTAAGAAGTGATTTAAAAGGAGGTCACTGATTCTGCGAGCCATGACTCATTTTGGTCAGTTCCTGTAAACTATCAGATGTTTTTTTTTGGGGGGGGGGTCTGGGTGTTGAGGCATGAAGGCTCCAGCCAACAACCAACTGTCCGTACGTATCACGGCTGTAGCCATGTTGCTTTTCATCTTCATCTGCAGCATGCATTATGTATAACATTGATTTCCATCTGGCTTTGAAGGTTGTGCATAAAAGGTTATGTGTTACATAAACGCAGCTCTAAAACTGGTTTACGGGGGAAGTTGTCTTCTTATTGCTGCTACAATCATTAAGAGCATACAATCATTAGTGAGGTGAATCTTCACATGTGGTCCTTGCTGGCCTACTTTACTCGTCTCACCTGAGCGCATTTATTGCCATGAAAGCAGAAAGATTTACTTGTTAGGACTTTGCAGTATTTCCACAGAATTATTGTGACTGAACAAAGCTTCCAAAGGGTTAATGCACCTATAAAAACAAGCTAGTGTAAACTTGTAAAGAACTAAAATTACAGGCTTACATTTACTGCAAGTCTGCCCTGAAACAAATTAAGCAAAACGTACAGTTTATATCTCATTCCTACTTTGGGTTCTACTGGTACTGGACTCTTCATTTTATTACTTATGCACATGTTTCAGCGTCATTCACAATGTGATTGCGTGACTTTAGTGTCTCCACACGACAGCATTAACAAACACTTCACAGAAAGGATACAAACATAAATAGATCACGTTTGGGAGAAATTAAAGGCCTAACAGGACACTCTCAGCTGCACTCCAAATTTATTAAATTAGATTTTTACATGTCGCGATGATGTTGAATGAAGGTGTGGGATTGTATGGATGCAGTTATGAATGTGAGGATTATGTCTGACCCTCGTATGCATGTATGTATGTATGTAGGAGGGTCAGAATCCCAATGAGCACCAAAACTTACAACAAAAAAAACCTTCAAACTTTAAGAATGTACCAAATTGTTGATCTGGCCACTCCTGAGATTTTCGGCTAACTGTCTGATGGGTTTGTTTTGTTCACTTGCATCGACACCTCTTTGGACCGCATATTGAGAGACTTCCCATGAGCAGCTACCAGATGCATAGTCAACACTGGGAATCAACTCCAGACATTTTATCTGCTTCATTTGTCATGAACTAAGGATCAGGCCGCACCTGGCCATGAACCCGCTCGTCAGTCAATTGTCCAATTACTTTTGAGCCTCTGAAAATGGAGGGACTATGTGCAAAAATGGCTGTATGGCTAAATGGTTAATGATATATTTTTGTTAAACCCCTTGAATTAAAGCTGAAAGTCTACTCTTCAGTCACATCACGCTTGCTTCTTTGCAAATCCATTGTGATGGTGTACAGAGGCACAATTACAGAAGTTGTGTCACTGTCCAAATACCTATGGACCAGACAAAAAACCCCAAAAAAGCTACAAAAATCAAACTGCCAATCAGTGATTGGGACATATTTTCTTCTCAATGTTTATATTTGCATTTTTTGCTATTGCCATATCACCAACTAACACCAATTCAATTATCCAGCTCACAGAAGCCTTTACATTCGCTGCTGTGAACTCCTTGCGTCGCTACTCACCTGAGAAAAAACAGACTTTATTGACAGAGCAACTGAGGTAAAATACTTTCCAGTACCTCCCCCATTGTTTGACTGACAGGTGAATCAAGTGCAGAAATACCACAGAGATTAGCTCTTAGCAACGAAGATGGAGACAAAACAAAACAAGAATAAAAGCCTGTGGCTCCTGAAAGTGAAAGAGTCACCATGAAACATGGCGTGGTAAAACATTTACATTACATATGCAAGCACTCACATTGTGATGAGTGAGTAAGGGGCCCTTAGATGTTCATCCATATATTGTACCTTGTGTTGTGTGTCAGAATAAAACAGAGGAGGCTTTATTGTCACTCGAATTCGCCCAGTTTGGAGACATTTCATTCATTCTCGCTGCGCCGATGAAACTCCTTCTCTCTTTTGGAGACAGGTTTGGATAAAAGCTTCATCCGCTTCTGATCTGAGGTGCATCTTCTCCAAGCAACACCAGCGCACACTTTCCCACAAGTTAGCCCATAAAGTGGAGAATGTGCCAAATCCCGTGCAGAGTTATGACATATGGTCAGTGGCTTAAGTGACCTGGGGCCATCTTAAGATGCAAGTGGAATGCTCTTCCCAAAGGGGAGAGGGAAGGTAAATAAAGGAGACAATGCTGAGCAGATACGGGAAAATATTGACACGGCTGACCTCGGCGCTTAACTGATTAAGGGCGGTAACATCTCACAGCTGTTTACGTAACAGCTACCCGTGCCTTTTTTAAAGAACGTGAGCTCCATCCCAAAAATCATCTGCACATATTTTTGAGGAAAAGTCATTATGCGAAATTCACTTAATCACTCAAATACAAAGGATCCGGTCATGAGAAGTGTCAATGTATAGCCAGGGCTTTCATGTGTAATGCTCCATGTGGGTTCGTTTTATGCCACCAGTTATGTAGGGAGGAATACGTCGTGAAGAGGCCCCACGTAAAGAGGTGACGCCCCCATTCCCTCTTATTTAGACAGACTGGCTGTGTCACCGACACCTTTTCAGTCGAGTGCGGTCACATCTGTCACGATGAGTGGTGAAGACACCCAAAAGCAGACAGCGAAGGCAGACCGGAGCTGCTCAGCAAGTTACTTGTAGACAAAAGAGCTAGATGCGGGTAATACAGGTGGACAGGACAGGCTGGAAGACGGGCAACAGGTAAGTCCGGAGACAAAAGCACGGGGAACAGGACGAGGAACGGGAACTAAAGCAGTACAACAGTGACAAAATGAGGGGCACAAGCAGAATGAGTTGACTAAGGGAAGGAACCGGTGTAGAAAAGGGACTAACGAGGGGATCAGGGGCAGGTGAGCACTGGAACACAGGTGAAATTAATCAAAGGCCAGAGACATTTATTAGACACGTGTGTCATGTGGCAGCAGTGCACCAATAAAACGGGAGAAGAAGACGAAGACAAAGACGCGAATGTGAACAATGCAGGTTAAAAAAAAAAGTTTTTTAAGTAATCTACGAGGTATAAAATGAAGGATTGTTGGGCCACAAGGACGCCTCTTAATGAAAAGTTAAAAACTCTGTATGTTTAAAATAAAAACTCCATGCGGTACTGACGTTACCTTAATTTTCAACATTCATTCATTCACTTTCCAATACCGCTTATCCCGAAGGGTCGCGGGGGGGGTTAGGGTTAGCATTGGGCAAGAAGATGGCAAGGGCAAGAGGGCAATTTTAACAGACATTACATATTGACGACATGGTCGGTGGCAGCAAATACGGTGTAACATCGCCAAATGGATAGACAGGGAAATAAAAACATGGTTAAAAAAGCTCAAACGGAGGCGATGTTGATGACCAACAGCAGTGGCAAAAAAAAGCATTTCTCACAATTTCAATGCACTTAAGACTATTTTTGAGCATCATTGAAAATAGTCAAGAAACGTTAATAATAAAGTTTACTGCACTGCAAGTCAATAAAGAAATAAACTGCTGTTCATTAACAAAATAATAACCAATACTTTACATAATGTGATGCTAGATCTGTTTTTGGGGTAGACAAAATGTAGTGTTTCCATGGTGTTTTGAATCTAAATCAAACCGATCCATTTTTGGCCTCTCAGTTTGTCCATTTATGGTTTTGTGTCTTGCTTTTTAAAATTTTTTTTTATTCACTAGCTACCTAACTGAATGAAGATGAATGACACACAGTTCTTCTCTTCAAGCTCCTCCAGAGCTTCATCATGTGCTGCAGATATGACCACGCAGAGACTGTAGAGAACCACGGGGGGGGATTTTGGGAGATTTTGGGGGATTGAGGAGTGCACAAACTCCTAAAAGAGACGTCTCTGATTGAATTGCTCCTCCTCGGTGTTTCAGACTTGTCGGGGGGGATTCTTCTCCGTTACGCCTGTTGTTCTCTGCTGATAACAAACCCCACCCACCTCTTAAAACGCTCCACACACACCCGTCGGCATGACACACAAGCACCAAAGCTCCCACATGCAATCCTGCTGCATGCATGCAAGGCTCACACACACACACACACACACACACACACTTGCAGGGAGGGAGGAGTCGCCGCTAAAAGACTTGTAATTTGTGTTTTGCCAACAAAGGCTGGCTAATCCTGCAGAGGGCTTTGTAGCAGCTGCTATTGTGTGTTTGTGTGGTGTGTGTGTGTGTGTGTGTGTGTGTGTGTGTGTGTGTGTGTGTGTGTGAGAGAGAGAGAGAGAGGAAAGAAATGTGAGGGGTGAAGGAAAGAGAAAACACAAGGGAGAGGGCGCGAGGAAGAAAGAGAAAACTGAGCTTGATTGCTGTTGGGTCTTTTTTTTTTTATCTGTGTGACAGTGTGAGTGTGTGTGTGTGTCACTCTTTGTCCCAGCTGTGTGTGCATATCCGTGGGGGGTGGGAGTGTGTATTCGTCGCCTCCCCCTCCTGCGGTTTTCTGCATGACAGAGCTCATTTCAGCCCATCTCCCTCTCTCTTCCCATGGCCGGGCTCAGACCTCTGCTCCTCAGGCGGCCCGTGGTGGCGAGGGGTCGCGGGGTGACAGGAGGGGAGGCTCCGCAACGCTTGTTGGAGTCGTTTAGCTTAAGATGGAGGTGATCGCTCTGATATCTGCCAGGGGGCCCCGGCCGAGTCGAAATAAAGTCACCAATGTGTGACAGGTGGAAAGAGAGCGAGCTAATAGCTTTGGAGCGGCGAGGGGCTTTTCTCCTTTGCACTTCCACCCATCCTGTCCCAGTCACACACGGAATCGGACGTCTTCCAGGGACAAACAGAGAGGCAACCCAGCGGGAGGCTAATCAGAATTAGGCAAATTCCTCAGCTGTCACAAAGTGTCTCCAAAGAGGAAAGCACAGGTATCACAGGGATCACGTTGGCCTTTTATGCTCAGTTCCAGAACATTTCATCGTGTCAGATCCTTTTGTTAGAATCTGCCGACGGGCCCCCCGGTGTTCCATCCACCGGCCTCGAGGGGGGGGAAGCAGCTCATCTGACATGCGGTCTTTGCACATTTCGCTCTTTTCGGCGAGCTCCGCAGCAGAGAGGTGCTCTCGGCAGAATTCCCTCCGTCTGGGATCACAGAGCGTGATCTGCATGTGGAGTCCAGCGGTGGTGCTGTTGGTACCATGTGTCGGAGCATTCAGGTGCACGTGCGAGCTAACACATGTGCAAAATACTATTTCAACACCGTAGCACATTCACCACCTGGGGGTAGATAACAGTTTATCACTTAGCTGTGATGGAGCAATGAATGGAAATGTGGGTAGACTTTGACCAATCAATGAACACTGGTGCTTTTCTTATCACTGTTCTAAACATGTTCAAAACACTGTATAAGATGTTGCTGTTTTTTGGTTTGACCATTTGTTTTTTTACAATAGACAGATTATTTATACTTATTTCAAGCTACATGTTTAAAGATTTGAACCCACAACCTCCAAACTAACTTCCCAACCAGCTATCAGGGTGCATCAGCTCTCACAATATTGATAACTATAAAAAGATAATATATAAAATAAAAACAGTTGCTCACAAATAAGGAGTGTTCATCAGAATCAGAGCCTTTCAAAATGGATGCATCTGTTTACCATCTGAAATAAAAGAAAAGAAAATCTCTGAAACTGAGAAAACAACAGGAAACTACTGACTATGTCGCCGGCAGGAGCGTTTAATATCGGCTGCGTAACGTCTCGTGGTCCTCGTGAGCTTGAGCTTGTTCCTCCGTAAAGCTACGCCTCCACCTGCAGCACACAGCCAGCTCCCGTCAGGTGTTTTCGTTGCCTGTATGTGACAGATCGGGGCCAGCTGAAGTCAAGCGATGATTGATAAACGCTACCTGACATACCTGCCGTCTGCCAACAGCACTCCCTCTCAGGCCTGTTCGCTGCTGAGGACAGGAACGCCGGTAAAACCGCCTCCCAGCGCTCCCCTTCTACAGGCAAACACAAGGCTCCGTGATCTTCAGGCATCCCTGTGTTTACACATCAGTGACAGAATAGGATCAGGACTCTAAACCCTAAAAACCAGATGACATACTTCAAAGGATGTGACATGAAGACAACCTTTCACCACCACAAAGCTGATTATTGTGCAGTGGCACAAACAAAAAAGATAAGGTACTATTGTCGCAAACGCTGTTGCCAGATATTTAAGTTCAGACCATATTGCAATTTCATTGGTTCCTGTTTCGGGTCCAATGAAACAGGACACGTTTGCAAATAGTGTTTCTTGCGGATGACAAAATATGTAGTTGTCTACGTGACAGGTTGGACTAAGTTTAGGCATCTAAAACTACCAGTTTGAAAGATTGTAGTCATGGATGAAGGAGACCAACATTGTCTGCTGGTAGGAGACGGGTGGTCAGATGTTTTGTACGACCAAGCGTCCACCAGCTTGACCTTCTGCTAGGAGGGTTCTGGTTTGTATAACATCAACATGCCACTTTCACTTACATAAGTAGCTTTAAGGGTTTTAAGCATTTTAAGCTCATTTCCACCCGGATGTTGAGCTTGGGTTGAGTCAGCAGGGACGACGATGGTCAGGTACGGCGGCAACACAAACGGTAGCATCCAAAACAGCTGACGTGTGTTTCACTCTGTGTCTAAACAGTGGTTAAGGAATTAGCGCAGCATGTTTGGACGGCGTTCAAGTAACGAGGCCTCGTGTCGCTTCCCAGCCGATGAGATAGCATCTAGTTTGACTGTAAATCAAGTCTAGCTGAAGCCACCAGCCATCGAGGTGCTCTGTGTGCTGCTCTCTGCGAACAGGTCTGACTGGCCGCGTGAGTCTCTCCTCCGCGTCCCCTCCCACGCTGCCGCACTTCAGCGGACGAAGCCCGGCGGTTCTGCTGCGGGGAAATTGGAAACCCAGGGCAGAGATCCGCCTCTCCGCCCTCCCACGCAGTCGTTAAAAAACAGCCACATGCTGAGAGGGAAAAAAATATCTCGCTCCTGTCAGATGAAGGCAGCACATCCTCTTCTAGCGTGTTCATGTGATAAAGCAGTGGTTGGAAGGGCAGCACAGCTGAATCATGGGAGAAAGCGGCGTCGTTGCATTCGCCAGCAGCCATTAACCCTTCTCACATGAACACACAATCTCCGGCCACCCTCCACCTGTTCCATCGGTGACACACACACGCACACTCTGAAACCCATCTCCTCTCATGACTGTATCTTTCTCTCAAGCCCTCGGTTGTAGTAGCGGCTTTTTGATGTCGGTACGTAACTGCCCTCAGTTACTGGTTATGAAGAAAAAAAACGTTCAGGCTAAAAATAGGTTTTGGATGAGAGGCGGGCAGAATATAGCCTTTCATCTGTCTTTGCAGCGCGCCTTCCTTTGCTCTCGTCTTCCTTGACAGACACGCAGGAGGAAACATTGAGTTGAAAACATGCACGATGACTGATTATCAGGCTGAAATAGGGAACAGGTCAGAGGATGCAGGCAGGATTTCTTGCCCATCAAGATGTTTCACCCCTCAGTCTGACTAGAAATGGTGCATTGCACACTTATGCTGTTTTTTTTCTTAGGGTGAACCTTTGAGGAAGCCAAGCGAACACTGTCAGGAGTTGTTTTTGGAAAGGATGGTTATCAAGAAACAACACGTCTTAAACGATGAAATTCATCCTTTCCCCCCGCGGTGATGCAGCTGACATGATGTTCGATCTGCAACCAAAAATGAGTGTAGAGAATCTCACTGAATGACAATGTGTGGAAAGGTATTGTGTTAACTAACAGCGGCTTTCAGCAGCTGCAGAAACAGTCGACCAAACAGAGTTGTGTTGGCAGGATTAAGAATGTGTTTCCCACCAAGCTACATCCATGAAACCTAAAGACAAAAGCGGCCACAGCGTGGATGAGATGGAAACAGCTGCACAGGTCATGTAAGTCAAGTTACAGGCATACTTGCGCTTACATTGGCATATTTCTGATTCTTTCGAAGACCGTTAGCTGCCCCTAGCAACCGCTAGCCTCTGCGTCAGCTGAAAATGACATTGGTGGGCCCATCCCAAACACACATCGGCTCACACAACCGTGATATCAGGCTGAACGAATGGAATCAATCAAAATAGCAATTCAAGTCTGTTCAGGCTAATGAAGTGCACCGTGTAGAAGACAAGAAGAGCTACATTTTTAACCAAAAATGTGTATGGGATTTTGGTTATAATTGATGAAAAGGAAACATCCATGTTCCAAACTTCAATTTTTATGCCGTATTCTGTAAGAAACTGCAATCTGATTTGCAGTTATTTCTTTTGCAGTTGAATTCTTCAGCCTTCTTTGTGTTTTGTTTGTGAAAGAGTGAGAACATCAGTGGGATCTATACATTTTCATTGGATGTGTTTTCAGCTCACATGTCAGGTTTTTCTTTGGTAAAATTCGACATGAATTATAAAAGTCATACCCCTGCATCGTTACATCCTTCTTCATCCTAGGTAGGCAGAGTATTTCACAAAGATTAAGGTGTGCCCTGTCTGGCTGCAGATCTGTGGCGGCTCGAGCTGTTTCTCTGGATTCTGGTCTTTTTTTGGGGCAGCAATTTCCACACTGTTTGGTGTGGAATTGGTCTCTGTGCCTCGTCCTCCATGGATTCCTCTTTTCTATTATTGCTAAACGTTGGCGCGAAATTGCGGCTCAGGAAAGAAACCCGTCACTCTTTGACTCCAAGGGACTGACTGCAAACCTGCCGATTACCGTTTTCCCCCCACAAGCTCTGTTGTAGCTGCGCCCCAAAAATATGACACCATGACATAAAGTCAATTACGTTGCGTGAGTTATTGTAAAAAATAAATATGCCACCTAACAACAGAATGGGCCAGAAAATTACATCACCAAGCTGCCGATGTGTTTTCCCGACTCGTCTTAATGCCACGTTCGCCGTAGCTTATCTCGCTCACCGCGGGGCCTCCACCTCTCTGCTCCACTTCCCTGTCACTGTGTCAGCGGTGGCCTCAGGTGAACGCACCACCCAGATGCCTGTGTGTCATAAGCGATGTGGCGCCGGAGCAGTGTGATCAGAGCGGCGGCGAGATGAAGCTCAGACGCTCCGATAACGTGAGACTGCGGCTCTGAGAGGACCAGCGGACCCGGTGAGAACAGGACAGACAGCTGAGATTATGTAACCGAAACAGAAGCGCTTGTACGCTGCTTTGGCTCTGTGCCTGCTCGCTGTGTTCAATGTATGTTTGTATGGTGGAATGTATAGTCTGCTGTGTGTCTTGGACTGTCCTCAGGAACTGAACATGATGCCCTGCTGTCCCGCCAAAACGGTGATGGAAGAAAAACTCAAATTAGTCACTTCAGTAAAAGTAGCACTAACACAGTGGGGGGGGGGGGGGGTTTATTCCATTGCAAGAAAGACACTCATGTATCCAAAGTAGTACAGATACATTTTGTGAGCAAAACAATATCTGGTATCTATTCTGAAATGATGTCGGATTAGAGGAAAAGAAACAGGAGAGAAGAAACCATTTAAAGACAGAAGCAGAGAAGGGGTAATGGTGGAAAGAAAGAGGTTAAAAAGGAGAGAAATGTAGGAAGCAAGGACGGAAGGAAAGACATAAAAGGACAAAAGAAAGCAGGAGTGAAGAAAAGTATGGTGGAAAGAAGGGAGAATAAAAAGGAAGGAAGAGGAAAGGACAGAGAAAGAATTCAAGGATAGAAGGAAAGAAATAAGGACAGATGAGAGGATATACTGAAGAAAGGAAACAAGTATAGCAGTACAGAAAGACATACAGAAGGAACCAAAAATGGGAACAAGGACAGCTGGAAGAATAGAGGGGAATAAATCAGGAGAGAAGGGGGGTTAAAAGGATGGAAATAAAAACAGGAAGGGATGACAGAAGGAAAGAAGGAAAAGGGAAGCTAGGAAGGATCTGGGGGGAAGAAATAAGGAAAGAACGAACCCCAGAAGGAGTTATTGAAAACAAGGAAAGTATGTAAGTAATATACTAACAAAAGGGGGAAACTAAGGAGGTAAAGAAGTAAAAGCTAAATGTTGCGATCTTATCTGAATGTGACGTCTGAGTTCGCTGCACTTAAAATGAGTCTAGTTCTGAGTTTGAGGCCTGACGTTCGCTCAGCTCACATTAGTTCCGTTGCGGTTCGTGTTGTGATCCCTTCTGGACAGACTGAGCGGCGAGAAAGAAAACCAACAGCGACGTCTCGCTCCAGATCAGAGGCTCCAACATCTCCACCTTGATTCAATAAAGTTCAATAAAGCTTTTCTCTTCACACCGTCTGTCTGGCTGGCTGGCAGCGAGGCAGACGGCCAACTCCTCCAGCCGCCCTGCAGCTGATACGCAGCAGGCCGAGGTTCACTTTTTCTTTCAGATGTTTTCTTCCTCTTGCCAGGCGCCCATTCACTCGCTGCTGCCTGTTTAGCCAAGATGTCGCTCGGCGTTCAGGTCTAACGATTAGACAACGCCGCTTCGTTTGATCGGGCTGAGGCGTTTGAGCCGGTGCTGGGGTGGAAGAAAAGCCGCACGGGAAGAGAAAACTGCGCCAAAATGTTGCCACTTCTATCTGATTCCGCAAAGTCAGCCAGAGGCCCGTGCTCCATCTCGAAGCCAGACGTTTGGCCTGCTCTCTGGCCTCACGTGGAGCGCTCCCTCTTGTTTCGTTTTGTCTGGGCGCTTAGTTGCAATATAAAAAACATGTATGTATGTATGTGCGGCGCAGTGCTGCTGCTGCTCATCCCCGGTGTCTCTGGGTTCCCTGCGAAGGGAAGGCAGGGTCGGTAGAAAATAAGAGAGCTGCTTTTTTTTGTGTTTTTGACTCTTGGGAGTTGTTTTTGGGGGGTGAGCGCAAATGCAAACGCAGCTGAGGGCTTGTTTTGTTTGCGCTGTTGACTCTCGGTTTTTACACCTCAGCTTGTAATCAGAGCAGAAGGGCGGCAAAGCCGACGCTGCAAATGGAAACGGACGGAGTGTGCCAAGGCCCGGGCCGTCGAACAGCGAAGCCTCTGTGTGCCGGGACAACGGAGACAAGATTTAGCATCTCGGCGCTTTTGTGCCAAACTGGCTTTGAATAATCTTTAACGGACTTCTTTTAACTTGCTTGGAGGAGCACATCAGTGGGCTTTTTGCTGCATCACGTTTTCAGAAAGGGAGATTTCACAACCCTGCTGCAGGAGCCACAGCAAGAGCCACGAAACTCCCTTCAGAAATGCTGCCGTTTAAACTTTGCAAAGGGACAAACTGTGCAAACACGTTGCGCAGTCTGTTCTTCACTGAATCCTGCGTTAAATATACATGTCGGCACTCAAACTCAAAAATGCATTGCAGCGGGTATTCAGAGTGAGCGCCACCACATCCACATCAAACGTACACAAACAACAGCAGCCGCCGGCTCGGTGGATTAGCCACTGAAATACCCAGAATGCAACATGACGTGATTCCCAAGCCTGATGCTACACGGACATTAAAGTACCATTCCGTTAATTATCTGTTGTACTGATGTGGTTTCCTGCTTCTAACTCTCCCACCTTCATATTCAGCAGGTTTAGGCTGAAGAACTTCTGTTTGTAGTTTTTTTTTTTCCCACCTGCTGCAAATTCTCATTTCAAAGTTTGCTTTAATTGCATCCTCAATGTTCCTTAACATAGAACCCGAGAGCCTGGTGGATCATTTAATTTAGCATTTAGACATTTTTTGGAAATATGCTTATTAGCTGTAGAGTTAAGAGATGAGAAGACCGATAACATTGTCATGACCGTGACAATAACATATGGATCTACCACCAGCAGCCAGTTAGCTTAGCTTAGCATTGTGACATGGCCAGTGACTCTAAAGACTACAGTGCCCATGAGCCTCGTGGCTGCCATTTCTATGGGGAGGAAGCCGGTCTGAGATGTTGTAGCGCTGTAGCAATTTCAGAATGCTTCACTGTTGGAACTGGGAGAAGAAGAAAAAACATCACACCGTAGTTGCCAAATTCATCAAAAACTGTGGACTTTACGTTTCTCCAAAGTCTTTAGGTTCCATTAGTGAAGATTGGTTGTTTCTTACCAAAATGCTCCCTAATTGGGATCCTGATGTGTTTATGTACACATGCTTGCACTTTTTTATTTCTCTAAAGCAAAGAACCAGATGCGTAGCTCCTCAAACATGGTTGCGATGTGGATGGATGCCCAGTAAGTCCAAACTTCGCTTTGAGGAGGCACGAAAAGATTTTGAAAAACAAGAGATTGTATTAATAATGAATCCACAGTTATTACAACTTTAGATCTGGACCCCATTCAGAACTGGTTGCCAATTGCCAATCTATGTGAATAGATCTAATATCTCACATTAATTACATACAGTGCGTTTCTTCAGTCCCCATCACAGGACCTCAGTCTTACTCAGAGCTTTGAGCACAGTGATCTCTTCGGTCTTTAGATGTGTTTCTCTGAGCAAACAATCTGTTAGCTCAGAGTCAAGCTGTGAAACTGCAGGATTAAGAGGCAAACGTCAAGCCACGGCGCGAAAGTGACTCGCAGCTCGGTGTCCTTCAAGCGAGGTGCAACGGCAGCGACTGTACCAAACACGACTGGCTGACTTCTCCCCCCTCGCCTCCAAAAGGCTGCCATTACGGAGGCCATTACACCCAGCGGGGCCGGGGAGACGACGCAAACAGTGTGCTGGAACCCCGCGGGGCCAAAGCAGAGCACTCTGCTCGCCTCACGTCGCGTTTCAAAACCTCCCGGTCTCATTTCGTTTTGAGGTGAGGCTGCTCGGCGCAGTATGCGGTTACACGGGAGACTGATCGACTGTGTTCTGGGGGTCACCGTTGCACACGTCAAATGCCAGCTAAATACTCTGTAATGTGGCATCAGGCAGGAATATCTGCCACTGGGGTAAATGAAAAACGACGGGCTTAGAGTTCCTGAAACAGACATAAAACAATCAGGCCCCTGACAGTTAAACAGCTGTTGTTGGATGCTTGGAATATTGGTGTGGCAACCATGCGATTAACGTCAGGCGTTAGAAAAGGCAAATGTGAGCGATTACTGTGTTTTTGTACCAACTATCCAGTGTCTCCCCCCCAAAAAAAGCAACGATGAGTGAAATCAGAAAGAAATGAATGCAGATGTAGTGTTTCCTCTTCTTCCCCGTTAATCACCCCCACGAGCCCTCCGGTTCGTCTCACGACCCATCGGCGGGCTCCCGACCCCTACGATGGGGAACCGCCGGTTCACAGTACGCTTGTGTGTGACAACACCGTGACAGTCGTTCACAAGCGAGTGTGTATCTGGGTCAGCGGCACAGAACACCATAGTCGAGTGTGAAGACAGCGGCCTTGTGGATCAACCCCCCCCCCCGTTTGTGCTGCGTCTTTGTCCGGCCAGAGTCGCTCGCGTTAATGATTAGTCCTGCAGCTTTTGTCCACCTCGCACAGACAAAGCCGCTGCGAGTCAGTCGGTTGTTGCCCACAGAGAAAGCAGTCGATGCTACCAGCTTCTCAGGGTTATCAGTGAAAATATGCACCCTGATAACGGCGTCCAAACAAAGTGCCGGGCAGAGGAGGATTTCACATTTTTCATGGCTGCTTCCCTCTCGGGATCATCGCGGCTTAGCCATCAGACTAAGCTCTGAGGCTTCCTTGTTGTTGTTTAATTTTTAACTCCATTTTAAATGAAAAGGCCTCACCTTTCATCTCCTGCTGAGCTGTACCCCGGGGGGAAAGGAATGTAAGTGGAGGGGATGAGTGTGTGTGTGTGTGTATTAGAAGTTAGATGGGTGTCGCAGGGAGGTTTTGTTTTTCCTACTAACACGAGCGGTTGTGGAGAGCCGAGGAGTGTGTGTGTGTGTGTGTGTGTGTGTGTGTGTGTGTGAAGAGGTCATTTGGTCAGTTTGCCCATCAGTACTCGAGCTGTCTGACTGAGCTTTCTCACCATCTGTATGACCTCTCCTCCCGAGCGACTGGCTTTTGTTTTCCCGAGCTTCACCTCCCTCCCTCCCTCCGACGTTTCTCACAGAGTCCAAAGGGTCACGGAGCTCGGCCTTCATCATCACTCTGCCCTCCCCTTCTTCTTCTTCTCTTACTTTAATGAGAACGGCTGGTTGTTCCTCCGTTTGGCTTTCCCGGGAGGTTGAGCACTGAAGCAATATCACCTGTAGGATATTTCCACCGTTCGTTTAGAGAGAACAATTCAGCACTTTGTTGTACGAGCATTTAGATTCAGGTGTGTCCCAATAAAGTGGGTGAATGCATATGCAAACATGTATTTTGTATTTTATATTTGCAATTCATTTAGATCCCGTTGTAGAAAACTGTTTTCACTTTTACAATAAAGAGTCTTTTTCTTTTCTATTTAATCTACTTAACAGTCAATGTAAAACAATAAAACGGGGGCTTATATGTTTATAAATGAAGTTTATTGTCATTATCATTTAGTTTTGAGGTATTTAGTTGATTAAAATGTTATTACGTGTAATCAGTGTGAAGCCTACAGTGGCAGTTGCGTGCTGGAAATTGCTGTGAATATAATTTTACATCGCAAATGCCATTAATGTCAGCATCCACATGGTAACTGCTGCTGAAAATGTGGTATTTTTCTAAAAAGATCTGATATATCTGAGTCGGTAGAAAGAACATGGAAATGTCTGGCAGGTATCATGTCGTCATTCAAAGGGACTAAATCAACATTTCATCATGCACACCATTTAGATTGCTAAAACTGGAAATTTCCATCTTGAATTGACTGTCTAGTGGTGCCCAACCTAGGGGTCAGAAGCCCCACAGGGTTCACAGGATGAACCTGAAGGCGTTCCATGATCGTAACCTGGGCAGGAAATAAGAATTCCGCTACACAAATTTAGACGTTTGTTTCAGACGTTTCACCAGTGTTTGCTTTTTAAGTGTGAAATACTTAATAATGCCGAAAATCATTCTTCAACTGAGCTCTTTACACCTCGCAAACATACAAGGGCTCTCTGAAGTGGACATGGCGAGGTTGGGAAGAACTGGTTTGCCAGTGTCTAAAAAAATAGTGAAAAATACCAATCACAAGTTCCCAGAGCGCAAGGTGACGTATTTGTTTTGTGGCCAACAGTCTAAACTGCAAAGATATTCAGTTTACGATGATATAAACCACAAATCTATCTGTCCGTCTACCGCCTTTCTCTGCTGTTTATGACGCGTTGACAGAGATTTGTCACAAATCACGGCGCCGAGCCCCCCCCTGCTGGACGGACTCAGGCGGATGACAGCGGCACACTCCTTCCGGCCTCCTCGCAGTCACTTCACAGAGGGCTGCGCCGCTTTATGGCGTCATAAAGTCGCCTTCTCAAAACACAGTTTAAGGGATGACAGCAATTGGCGTGTCGTTTCAAGCAGCGTGGAGCGCTGTCACCTCTGTTCCTGACAGCGGCAATTAGCCCAGAGGCTGCAGCGGACGGCAGGTTAAATGGGTGGTTAATGGTCATTTACTGTTCCCTCAGCGAACTGTAGGCGCGACTGGTCAAACATTAGCTGGTTGCAATCCTCTAATGACTGAAATGCAATCCTGCCTGAAAAACGCCATAATATACACTTTAACAGGGTTTAGCATGTAACAATTAGCAGTAGTCACGTGGGTGATGAAATAGTTACGGCAGCCAAACAAATCAAGGGAAGATGTGTGAGTTTACTTTAGTCCTAATTTGTTCCTCCAGTTTTCCTGTACACCAAAGCAAATTATTTTGCAGAAGGATATTTCCGGTTTTGTCACATCCAGGACGCCAAGCAGAGCACGTTTGAATTTAACACGGTGGTACAAAATATTAAAGTTTATTAGAACTGCTGGTCACTTACTTATTTTAAATGTCTGTTAAGAATCTGAGGAGATGAGGAGGGGCGCCATGAGTGAATAGTTCAAAAGCAGCTCTGACACACACACACACACACAAAAATATGTCTAATCCCTGACATGTTCAAGGGCCCCTGTGCAGCCCTGGGCGCCCTGACTCTTTCAGGATTTTATCCCGTAACGGCGCTGCTGGAGATCACCGAAAAGACGTGAATCCTCTGGTGACAGTAACCGCCTCTAGACATTCGGCCAATGCATTCTACTCCGCAGAGTGACCTAAAAACAAACGGATTTCTCTTTTTCCTCAAAGACCACCTGGAGCCCCTTCCAGGTCCCCTTGAGGTTCCCAAACCCCACGTTGGCCACCAGTGACTGGAACGCATTCAGGGATAATTTTCAGGCTCCTGCAGCAGCTCTGGATTCTGCACTAAGGCCTCGCTTGATTGAGTGTTTCTGAACGAAGTTTCAAGGCGAGAAGGGGGGGGGGCGCTCGGACCAGGCGTCACCTGCTGCCTCCAGTGGTCCCGGAGGAGTGGCGCGGCAAAATCTGACCCCCTCCCACGAACATATACTGTATATATACAGCTCTGGAAAATATTAAGAGACTACAGCAAAATGATCAATTGTCTGGTTTTACATTATATATATTATGCTAATATTATATTATTATACTATTATATTACCAGCATACTATTGACTACGCACTATTTTATTTACTATATTAAGGTATGTTTTCTGATATCACCCACTATTATCCTTTTGTACATCTTCAACACAACTAGCGACAGAGGATTTGATAGCACGCTAACAGAATTAGCTAGAAACCAACGTAGCTGACCAGCACTCTTATTTACAATATAGACAAAAGTGTGAACCGTAAACATCAGGCGGCGGCTCGTCCGCTGAGTCGGGAAGAAGCTGTTGCGACGCGACGCCACGTTGCAATACTGCCACCTTCAGGTGACCCCTGGCTCTACAAGCACGCGGATCGCTTTTATTGCGCCGCGTCGCTTGCGTTTTGTGATTCGTAGCGCAGGTGTTGTGCGCCTGCAATGGCTGGTTTGAGTAACTGCATGTGTCGTTGCTCGCGGTTCGGGAAGGACATTCCACAGGTTTGTTGCATTTTTCTCTCCGACTTCAAGTTTACTGGTTTGCCAGAACTGCAGACTCCACTGTCACAGCTGCTCAGCTGCTTTGCTCCAATAATGCCTTCATATTAATAACATGCCCGTGATGATAATAACATAATAATACCAGCTGTTTGTCCCAGAGCAGGGTGAAGAGGAGAGCAGCGCGCGCACACGCACACGCACACGCACTGAAGCGCACGTGACGACCCAGCTTTCAAAATAAAAGTCATGTCGTGTAGTTTCCGTGTCAGACTGTGGTTCATTCGATGGTCCACGTGAGTTACTCGCACTTGTACAATTCCTACTTTGCTGACTTTTTGTTTTTTTTTTCGTTTCAATCAATAATTTAACCAGCACGGTGGCAAGAGGTGTGCTTCTTTCGTTCTATTTTTCTTTTTATAATCTGTTAAAATGTGCCTTAAAAAAACAAACAAACCTCAACGCGAGTCACAAAAGAACAAGGAAGCAAACAAACGCAAAGGTTAACTATTCCGAGCGATCTGAAAAAGACAGAGACGCGATTTAAAACGCCGACACGTATAATTTGGTTTCCACTTGCAGCAGTTGGGTTTATTGTGAAGGCGGGAAACTCCCCCCGCGTCCCCGCTGACGGCGGCTCACTACTTCACCGGCCGCCGGCGGAGCGGAGACACCAGTCAGAGCTGGCTGCTCCGAGGGACACACAGACACACAGACACACCGACACCGGAGAGGAGCGACGAGCCGCGTTCACCTCGTCCTGCTGCCCGACGCCCCCCCCACCGCCCCCCGGGCGCCACGAGAAGGATGACCGCGCCCCGGAGGTTCGGACACTTTGGACACTTTGGACACTTTGGACAGCAGCGCGCGGCGGGAGACGGGATTTAGTGGAGACGTTGGCTCTCTCTCTCTCTCTCTCTCTCTCTCTCTGTCTGTCTCTCTGTCTCTCTGTCTGTCTCTCTGTCTGTCCAGCCGTGAGGAGGATTTCTTGCCCTTTTTCTTTTCCTCCCACCGGAGCTGCTCCCGCAGCGCGAGGACGTACCGCTTTTTAACGCGCCTTTCGTGAACTTTGCAGGAGACTTTCGGCCGTTTCGTCTTCTTCTGGACGCTCGGCGACTCCTGACAGGCTGAGGTTTGCTTTCAGAACGGGACAGTTTGGGTAAGTAGCCGATTATTATCATTATTATTAATAATAATAATATTATTGTTTTTATTATTACAATTCACGAACAAAATCCTCTGACGCGTGACAGAAATAGTCTCCACTTCCTCGTACGTGTGAGTCGGACAGGCCGAGTCCTCCCGTCTGTCCGCCGTGTTGTCCTGTGCGTGGAGCTGCGGGACCCGCCGCGCCGCCGCGCAGGTGCCGCGGAGGCTCCGCTTCGGCTGCGGGGCTGAAAACTGGGGTGTTTTTGGTTTTTGTTTTTTTCGCCCTGCTGGAACTGGCTGAGCCCCCGTGTTGTCAGTGGAAGTCAACAATGTTTTGGGTTGTTGTTCTGTTACTCTGTGGATTCATTAAGTGTCCGGGTTTAAAACCATCTCTGGGGTTTCTCTCTCTCCTCCCTCTGGATGTGCGGGTCACCCATCCCCTCATCACGCGCTTCAGTGGGACTCAGATGGTGATTTTTGGCCCCTCAGCTCAGACTCCCACCAGAATGACCAGATTACAGGGGGGGTGAAATGAGATCTGAGGCTTGTATTAAATTTCCCAGCCATAAAACAACAACAGCATAAATTAGTTGTTGACACCTTCTGTTCCAAATGAGACTCTGATTGGCTCTTGTCATTACACCAAACTGTGCCAGGGACCGTCCCTGGCGCGTGGAGCTTTGGGCGCCTTCCTTTTCTTCCCCCACTCTTTTTTGTGTAAAGAGCAGAATGGCGCATTAATTGGCTCCCAACTTGAGAGGAGAGGCTGCCCCCTTTTTCATGAATCCACTGTCACATTCACAAATAATCGAAACCTCGCGTGTTGCAGCAGTGACCTTGTCTGTGGCACATTTTAGATCCCATTGTATCGCTGTGTGCCTCCTGACTCTTGGAATGAACTTCACTCTATCTGTCTCAGCGTCCCGTTTCGCCTATAGGAGCTCGCAGGGCGGGACGCCGCTGTCTGACAGCTTCATCAGACGCAGAGCTCTTCTCCCTGCTCATCAGCATCGCTTCTCACCTGAGGGTGAAGGCAGGGAGGAGGAGGAATGAGGAGTGAGGAGCCGGGGAGACAGGAGTAGAGAAGGATTAGAAGAGGACAGAGGCGCTGATATGGACGATCGCCCACTCGAGTGTCTGTCTTGTCTTTCCAATCCACTATCTCTCTGCACTCTGCCCCGGCTGCTGTTTGCACTCGTGCTCTGCCAAAAGCCTCTAATCCCCTTTTCCCAACGTGACAAAGTCGATCCGGCCCCGGCTGTTGATTCTCCGGCTTAATTATTAAAGATTTCTGACACTCCGGAGAGGTGTGACTAGCATGTGACCGCCTCGCACTGGTCCTCAGCGAGGGGAGAGGGACGACAGGGAGCTGAACCCCGGTTAAAGCACTTCTCTGCCTCCGAGCTATCACAGTGTGCAGATAGTCGTGCATGATTCATGTTCATGTGTTATTCACTGCTGCGGTTTTGTGTTTCCCTTTCATGCTTAAAGAAAATATTAGCACGGAAACACTTTGGAGGCTCCCCGCTGCGTCTTTGGGATCCTCCTCGTCCTCCCTGCTCCTGGGGGCTGTTAGGTGAAGTCAAAGTGTGTTTAGCTGGCTGCAAAGAGCTCATTTCCAGTGTCCTTCGTCGAGTTTCATCACTCAATATCTCCCACAATAGAGGATATAAGGTTACTGTTTTGCCAAGGGAGGGCATATATTACCTGCTGCTCTTACACAGGATTTGATTTGCTTTAGTTTCAGGCCATCAATCATGTTGCAACACTTGGCCGCTCCTCAAATTCAAGGATCCACTTTGTCCACGAGGCAGCCCTAACCCGTCGCCCCGGCCGCCACGTTGGCCAAGCCAAAGAGCCCGTGTCATTCCGCCCGTCTAAACAGATCAGCACGTCGACATAAACCAACTCCCGACGCCTTGTCAGCGCTCAGAGTGTTGTGCCCGTAAAAAAGAAAAGGTGCCCCCCCCGTGTGTGTTACTGCTAGAGAAAACAAACGCTGCAAACCGGAGAGTCCTGCGTTCGGCTACCTCCACGCCTGGAGAGCGAAGGCCTTATCGCGCCGTGTAAACAAACTGCAGCAGCAGCATGTAGGCGTCTGGTGTTGTAAGAAGGTGAGGATGGAGAAGAAGCGCTCGCCCAAGTGCCTGCAGAGAACAGACACGGCTGCAGTGTGTTGGAGCATGAAAGGTGCAGCAGCAGTGTTTAGATTAGGACTCTGTGTGTGTGTGTGTGTGTGTGCGCTGTTCTGTCTATTCATGTGTGTCCTGTGAAGTTTCCCCAGTTGGTGTTTTCTGTGTTGCAGAGTGATAATGGGCTTCGGTTTGTGCTGAACAAGGACTGGGTCACGGGTCCTCTGAGAGAAAGAAAGAAAAACAGCACTGTTTAAGACTTAAGACAACACCACCTTTCTCTGGACTGTGTGTGTGTGTGTGTGTGTGTGTACAATACACCTCTGTGTGTGTAAGCAAGTCAACGCTCGGACAGGTTTGCGTGTGTGTTGGCCGAACCTGTGTGCGTGGTTTTGTCGAGGTGGACGTGTCCCAGCCAAGGCCATTCTGAAGCAGGACAGAGCGGCCTAAGTTTAAACTAACAGTCGTTTTGTGTGTGTGTGTGTGTGTGTGTGTGCGTGCATGCGGGGGGTTTTGGGCTCTGCTTTCCTGGGCACCTCTCTCAGAGTTTTCTCCGCGTAAACCTCGGGTGCATTCCAGCGTCTCACTGCCTAAGCAAACAGAGGGCAGAGCTCTCCGCCGTCGCTCGCCGTAGCCGTCACACTCCCTCCTCCTCCTCCTGCGAGCCGCCGGGCACGTTGAGCAACTGATACTGCAGGCTCCGGCATTCCTCATCCTGCAGGAAGATTTGTGAATCCGTGTCAATCGGTTGCTAAACCATGCAGTTCCAGAGTCCCGTGGAAGGAACGGCGTGCTGTTTGGGTCTGACATAATGTGATTCTTCTCTCTCTCTCTCCAGCAGCTAATCCGGTTGCAGCAGAGTTAATTGATAGGTTAATGAGCTTGTATTGTAGGCTGGGGGTTTCTTGAGCTGTTCCAATGTCTGAGCCCCTGGCCTGCCCATCTCAACAATCAGGTGCTCCGAGAAGGTTTCTGAGAAAAACTGCGAAGAGGGATTTCCACCCTAATCCTTGAAATCTGTGTGGAATGTCGGGTCAAAATGTGGCAGCAGCCCCCAAGGCGCTTCTTCCTACTGTGTTGAATTTGAAGTCTTATTTTTCATCTTTCTGAGTTTGCGGATTTTGTCTTCCTGATTGCATGTTCTGCCTCAGCCTACTCTCGTGACCAACGTCCAGACTTCTCTCTTGTGTTCAGCTCCGGTTGACGTTTCCTCCTGTTTGCTGTCGTTTTTTGTTTCAGGCCAGTGGCGGGCAGCTGTTGGATAGTTTCTTGTGGCGTCGGAGGCCGCCGTTCTGCTGGACAGCATGCGAGCGGAGGATGCTTCGTGAGTCTGAGTCGGGCCTGCGTCTCACCTCGCCGTCCAGAGGAATGACGGCTCTGCGGTGCTCGCTCTGGCTTTCCTTCCTCCTGCCTCTCTGCGCCGCGCCGGCCAGGCTGCCCACATCTCAGCCCACAGGTAGGATACAGCATCAAACCGTAGCATACTCGTGCATGCTGCTGGTTCCACTGGAAACCCAATGATCAGACACCAGAAAATGCCTGCAACGCACAATTTGACGATTCCGAGACAAAGAAACGAGGCTTATTGCTTGATGGATTTGTCAGAGAGTCTCAAACTCGTGTCTCATACCTTTTCTGTCAGCATCGCCGCCAAAGTCTAGTGTAGACGGTGTTCATGAAGGCATCGTGGCTCGTTTGTCTTCAAAGTCCATTAGAATTAAACACAAGAAACATGAACGCCGATCACATGTTGCAGTTGGCTGTTGTTAGTGGTGAAATCATTTGCCATTTAGCAAGAAAAAGTGCCAAATATTGACTGGTTCCAGCCTCTGAAATGTGAGGATTTGCTGTCTTGTATCACTCTGAATTGAATATCTTCTGGTTTTGGACTCTTCATCGGGCACTTTTCTTGCAGCACAACAGCAAAACTCAGCTCAGGGGAATTCTCCTGAAGTCGTCTTTCCACTCAGTCGTAAACCGGGATGAAAGAAGCTTGAAAGGGTGCTTGTCCAAAAACAAGAAAGACAACGTTCTCTTCATTTCCCATGTGACGTCTGCTTAGAACCACGTTGTGTTCATCACTTAAATAGGGGCATTTCAAAAGGAACATTTATTGTTTATACGAATGAGCCTTCTTCTTCTTCTTCTTCTTCTTCTTCTTCTTTTTTTACGAGCAGGATTTAATTGGACTCTTCTCGGTTCGCTGAGCTTAGCACGAATTCCCGTCTTTGTTCTGGAGGCAGAGAAACACCCAAAGATCAACCCAAAGTAAATGTCGCCTGTGTTCGCTTTAATCTCTCCATATCGTGCAAAAAAAACACAGCAGAGTAATGTTTTTCTGAGGCGTTAGCCAACTGTTGCTGGAGGTTTTCTCCCCCACCCCACCTCCCCCCTTTTTCTTTTCATGTGAGAGTTACTTAAAATGAGTCTTTGACACACTTAACGTGCTCCACTGCATTCAGAAAGACGAGGACTTTCTGCAGAGGACCCAGCATCTTATGCACGCCGAGGTACCCTGTCTGTCTGTCTGTCTGTGTGTGTGTGTGTAAGGACATGGACATTCGGTTATTTTTAAGTTGCACGTGTGTGTGTCGTGTGAACCAGGGCTGTCTTCTGAATAACCAGAGATGTAGACTTGAGGCACGGACCTTTGTCACAAAAATGAGGACCTGGGACTTGACTTGGTGCTGGCCTCCACCGGGAGCAACGTAGGGTTCAGTGTCTTGCAGAATGACACTTTGGCATGTGGACAGGAGGAGCCGGGATCGAACCATCAACCCCGGGATTAATGGACGACTCGCCTTTTCAGAGTGTGTTTCTTTACACCCCTCGGGGTGGCGGGCGTTCGGGCCGCGATCTCTGCGTACCTGCACGGTACACAGACACGGACAAATGCTGCTGGGGCCCGTACTTCTGAGGAGGTTTCAAGTTGCTAATGTCCGTCATGTTCGGGTGTGATGACGACTCACTCGACGTGAGGTGGATGGATGGCGGTCAGGCGTTAACATGCAACATGTGCAGCCGTAAAGCTGATAGTCACATTAAGCTTTAATCTTCAGGAACCTCTTGCATGTTTCTATATAATAAGGAGGTGAAGAAGGACGTGAAGTTCGCGTACAGCAGCCTCTGTGCCTGGAAGGCGTCTCTGGCCTGCGTCTTGACCCCCCCCCCCAATGGCCCCCTGGCCTCCAGTGGAGTTTCCCACGTCCACAGATGGACGAGCAGTAGGGATAAAATGACGGTCGTTTACTGGCAGATGGCACACTTTCCCCTCAGCCGCAACAGCGCCGGCCAGAGTTGTTGCTTAGGTTTGTGTTTTCTGTGTGTGTGTGTGTGCAGATTAATGTGTGTCTGTGTCAGGGTCAGAAACTAGCAGGAGCTAAGGACCAAAATGCCCTTGAAAGTTTACAGCGCGTGAATGCGGGCACCCCCCCCCCCCG
>JAVQJF010044233.1:0-10066 GCA_036023855.1 Gadopsis marmoratus | reverse complement strand
TCACTAGACCAAGCAATCTCACTCTCATCTTGATTCTCTTTTGGTATTGTCAAAATGATGGAAATAGCAGCAATTCTTCAGTGAGTGGAGCTCTCTAATGGTGATGGGTGTTTTCTGCTGGCATGGAATTGCTAACTCATCTCCTAGGGCGAGATCAACCGTCATCACTACTGTCAGGCCTGGTTTTATTCATTGCCTCGCTCTGCCCACCTTGTGGAGATGGAGTACAACAAAGCCTTGTATTTCATGTGCTCTAAACGCTCAATTAGGATCATGTCTGGAAAGGGGAGCGGTCACAGTTTTGTGCCACTATCATGATGCAGAAATAGTTTGACGAGCTTTGGTTACGTCCTTTTCTTAGATCTTCTCTTCTGTTACGGATCATTGATGTTTAAAGGGTAACTAGATCCACCACTTTTTAAATTACATATTCAGACATTTTACTACACTAACAATTGATCCTGGATGCCAGTCTTAACCACATAAGTTATTTTCACGAAAGTGTAGTAATTCTGTCCTCTAAACCCCCCAAAAAGCTATACCCTGTGACGCTTCATAGTTATGAGGAAACATCATGTTTAAACATTTTTGCCGCCAGTGAAGATGGAGACTTTAGACTGAAGTCACTGTAACTTCTTTCAGTTTCAGCTGAGGAGAAAGTGACGTGAGCCACTCCAGGAATACAGTGGACAGTACAGTTCTATGAATTCTGTGTGATCATCAAATATAATTTCTAGGTGTATAATGGCCGAAGACTTCTGAAACACAATGGTTTAGATGATGGGAGAGATACAGTGAATGTCACTTTTCCAGGAAACGACTACAGAGATTCCATGCATAAAGTTAACGTTTCTTAACTTTACAAA
This sequence comes from Gadopsis marmoratus, assembly GCA_036023855.1. Classification (NCBI taxonomy): domain Eukaryota; kingdom Metazoa; phylum Chordata; class Actinopteri; order Centrarchiformes; family Percichthyidae; genus Gadopsis; species Gadopsis marmoratus. Next base: position 9,200 of record JAVQJF010044233.1, on the reverse strand, counting down.
GCGAATAGTATGGGAAATGAACAGGGGCAAACTTTGGGTCGCCTCGTGCCAGGCTCAGTGGCTCTTTACTGATAGAGTTAATTTAAGAACTTGGACGCGCTTTCTATGCTCAGCATGAGGCTTGGCCACACCGAGAACAACTTGACAAGAACTTTTATATAGCCAAGCCATTGATTGTTCATTCAAGCCAGTCAAAATGGATTCTTCCATGCCATGCACACATTTAATGATTAAACACACTTATTTTTCTACTAGGAATAAATCATGCACAGAAGATCCTTGTTAATCCAACACAGTACAGTCAGCTACTGTTGCCACTGCTGTGTGATTGTTTATTTTGGCCCTACTCTCTACATATAATGCAGAACATGCAGTCAGTTGTTTGTTAGAGGTGAAATTGAATAAATAGACTCAGATTTCAGAAAGGGGCCTGAAAATGTTTGTCTTGATTGATTGTTCGTCACAATCAGTGGAGAAAATCAAGATTATGCAAACAGTTAAGAGCATGGCTGAAGAATACGTCAGAAGCCGGCTTCAAAGTTGAACGCCAGACTTTGCAAAATTTCGTATTTCACAGGTTTTTAGATCTAAGAGACAGCTGGGGCACCGCAGAGCAGCCCGCCCAGCCAAGAGCAAGGTAGACTTAAATCATAGCTTCTTTTTTTCTGGACCTGTTTGGCCTACAGTCAGTCATGATGGATGGGGCAACAAAGTGTGGTCTGCTGTGGGCTTCAGCTGCTGTTAAATGTATGGGCAGGGGGGCTGGAGAGATGGGATGAATGAAGCAGACAGAGAGATGAAATGAAGGGACCAGGTAAGATATACGAGGAGAAGGTCGGGGAGAGGTGATAGATGCCTACGAAGGGGAGTGAGAGGAAAGGAAAAGACAGACTGAGATGGCCACAGAGAGTTATACTGTAGGTGGGCTGGGGGGGCGGGACAGTCAGCCTGTGATCCGTCTCTGTCAGGGGAAGGAAAGGATTGTCTCCCGCAGATAATCCTGAAATTTAACACTGGTGCTGAAGGTAAGAATGGTTGTGTCTAGGTATGTGAAAATGTACCACTCACTACATGTTGCCCTGTATGAGTGTGATTTATCGCGTGGAGGAAATTGAACCTGGCTGCTTTCTGATGAGCCTGATGTTGTTGACTCACCATCACGACTGCAGCCAGCCCTTCATGCTCTCAGAAAGATGGAAAGAAAGAGAAGAGACTTAATAGGCATAGTAAGGCAAAAAGCTATAAATAAGGCTATAATACAAAATAATTTAGATGCATTTGACAATTGAAGCATCAGAATCCCTTTGTACTTCTACTGGTTCACTCCACAACTGTGTCTTTTCTCCTTTATTTGTCATCTTATGATCAAATATAAAAATTACCATATTGTACAATTTGCTGATGACAGCGTTATCATGTCTCTTCTCAGTTTAGTCAGATCAGTTACATGGATCCATAATACAAGAATATGTGGACAGATCTTTTTAGATTTACAGTAAATGTATCCAAAAGTAAAGAGTCAACAAGAGTCATTCATTTGATGAAATTGTCCAAGCCTACAAATACTTGGGAACTGTTTGATGACAGTTTGAGATTTAGTAAAAAATAAATAAAATAGACGTAATTGTGGAAAAGCCTTTACTGGTGTAGATAAATAATATAGAAGTAGACATTCAGTGCAATTCAGTTTTATTTATATAGCACCATAACAAAGTTATCTCATAGCACTTTTTCATATAGAGCAGGTCTAGACGGAGTGTTTATGTACAGAGACCCAACAATTCCCACCATGAGCAGCACTAGGCAACAATGCAATTGTTGAGCAATTATTGAGCAACATCTCAGCAATTATTGAATGGATTGTTGTGACGTTTGGTACACACATTCATTTCCCCCTCAGGATGAATTGTAATCTCTTGGCTCTCTGAACTTCTCTTCGTCTGCCATCATTAGGTCAACGTTTCACCCCAATGCTGGTTTACCAATCAGCCTCAACTGTGCTAATCAGCAAATGTTAGCACCCTAACAAGCGAAAATAAGATGATGAACTTGGTAGACATTATACCTATGTGTGAATGCATGATGTTTAAAACGTTATACCAAAGCACCGCCTCACAGAGTCATTGGGATGGCTTTAGGCTCTATTCTTGTTCATTTATTTGCTAGTTTACATCCCTTTGTCAAAAGGACAAGAACCAATTGCAAGGAGTCATTAACCTTAGCTCTAAAATGTTTAATCTTACACCGTTTAATACTGAACAAGTCCTCAAAAAGGCATCTAACATTATCAACGGCATGTTCTTTATAAGCATTCTAAGCTAATACAATCAGGAATGTGTCTTAGATCACCTGCATGGAAAAGAGCAAGAAGGAATTTGTATTTTTATTCTAAAATCCAGACTTGAGAACAGCAGGGTGGCAAATGAGCAGCAGCCAAAAGTTAATTTCCCACCCTGGAACGGTGGTGCAAGAGATAGTCAGTTTACCTCGTGTATAGATTATTAAATGCACTTGCACTTTTGGATATAATGTGTAGGTGGTCAGCTGCAAATTGGCCACTGCCCTTAACCCTTATGTATTATTTTACATGATCAGTTTGGGTATTTGTATCTGTGTGTATATTTTTTTCCTCTGTATTTGGGTTTGCAAACTTGCTTGCCTCAAATTGGCCCTTGAGGGATGAATAAAATATTTCAAATTGACTTGAAGATTAGTTAAAGGGAGGTGAGAGGGGTAGAAATATTAGTGCTGAGTGAAAAAACTATTTGGAAAATACAGAGTATACCGGTCGCATGCTAGAGAAAAGGGCAGCAAACTAACGGATGGAAAGAGGAGGTGGCATTAGGAAAGAGGAGGAAGAAATGGATGGGGGAGCCAGAAGGGAGTTTTGTACCAAGGAGTACTATCATAATTGTCACATTTGATCAGGGAGGAACTCTACTTAGCTTCATGGACCACTGCTTTTTTTCAAGCTCCCACCCCACTGAGGATTCAGTAGGCTGAGCATTAGACACACAGACACAAGCATGTGAGCACACATCCAATTTTATGTCGGCATTCACGTAAATGGCCGCGCGCGAACCCACGCTCGTGCAGGCGTACACTCACTAGAGGAAATAAAAATGAAGTTCTGTAGCAATTTGGGGACGTTTTATTTAGGTGTTTTTTCGTGCTTGGATTTACCTGAACATAACGTCCCGAAGGCACCAACGTTCTGCTCTGTCTTCAGTTCAAATATAAGCCGAGAAGAGATGCATTAACACACAGAGAAGGGAGGATTACTAAAGTGTATCTCTGGAAGGTGTGAATGGAAAAGTGGTAGAGTGAAAACAATATGGCGTCTGTGTTACTTTTGATGGAAGATGGGCTACTGGCAAAACTCAAAGCGCTTCACTGCAAACAGGGATCAGAAAAGGAGAGAAGACATCCTGAAGGCAAGTAATAAGTATAGACATTCAAACAGCTGATGGTTCACTGACTACAAGGAGGTCCTGCAGGGAAAATGTACAACTCAAGTGAACAACTATAGAAATATCTGCCTCCGTATGTTGTTGCAAATGTTGTACATAAGTTGTCAACGAGACTGTGATTGAATTGGGCTCACTGGGTTCCCTCATACTGGCTAAGTGGAAAAAAGGGAAAGTGAAAAACATTAGTGACAATGCGAGTTGTACCCCAAAGCCCTGGCTTGTCCTTACGCTCCCTGATTCATGGGAAGCAAATCAAACACACCATTGTTCAGGAGCCATTTAGCCTCGACAAAATTAATCAAATGGAGAAATACAATTTTCCGACAAGGCAGGCGTTTTAAAATTACAGAGAGGAAGAGTTTTTTTTATTAGGGGACCAGCAGCGGAGTTGTGGGTATCTGCGTGCCCTTTGGCTTTTCCGTTTAATGTGCGTATTTAGGTTGTGCACAAAAAACTGAGAAATGTGTGCCGATGCACACATTAAGTCTAAATAGGAATTAATTAAGGAAAATGCTCATTGACATTGCTAACTCGCAGGTTCTTCAATGACAGCCGCGAAATACGAGCCACGCTGACACTTTTGATTAACAATATGAAAGCAGCAAATGAGGAAAGTGGCAATAAAATGGGCTCATTCGCACAAATATCCAGCCTCCCGAAACATGCGGGCATACAGTACATACAGTATACACCAAAGTGATGATTCTCACACTCTCATTAGCTCGATGTTTGATTTCCTCCTTGATTTCTTCCGCTAGTTCCTCTTATAGTGTCTATAGGAAGTCTCCCTTTGGCCACAGCAGATGTCAGCTAATCAGTTCAAGGGGCCCCATTCACTTGTGCCAATACATATACATGGTATATATCCAGTATGTTGTGTAGTTGCATGAACAAAACACAGGTTGACCTAACTGCTTCCTGAAGCATGGCCCCTAGAGGTGCAGGTCAGCTCCAGTGCTGGGAAGTTGGTATTACTGCTAAGGGTAAGGGTAGACAACTGTATGCATAAAAGAACAACGAAAAGGCGGAAAAAGACATGCGTTTGTCATTTGTCATTTATTCGAGCCAGATGTTTTAATCAGTGAGTCCTGTGGAAATGTTGTTTCCGTACAATAATGATTACTGAAACTCAGGAAAAGCTGATTTACCCCCAAACTGCAGATGACTGTTATTTCATTATTATCATTGTTTAAGGTTTGGTTTATTCTCAGAGGCATCACACATTTTCTCCACATGGGAGAACAATCTGTTAATTAAAGTCGAGGAAAAAAAGATGACACATTTGTGCAAAAGAGCTCTAAGCTCTCAAATGTGGTGAAAACCATGGTACCGAACATTGATATCCTATGCAGATTTAAAAAAAAACAAAAAAACAAAGCTTTGTTTCTTACTCACTTTATTTTCAAGAGAAAAAACATAGTGCAGAATTTATGTTTAGAAAAATTCCCTTTGCTTTAATAGACTGGAATCGCACAAACATCTTTTACAAAGACGCTCTCGGTCTCTGCGCTGTCCTGAAACTGACCAAATAAACTGTGTGTGCGTGTGTCCTCCTATAACCAGATGTGTGTAAGAAGGCTCCAAATCACCTTTCATGTCTCTCTGAGATACTGATGGAGCTCTCCATGGTTCTGAAATCTTCCAAGGGTTTTGTATACATGAGTACTACAGCACTACACTCTGTGTGTGTGTGTGTGTGTGTGTGTGTGTGTGTGTGTGTGTGTGTGTGTGCCACTAAAAGCACAATCGCTAAGCCTCAATGAGCTCTCCGTGGTGCTGAAATTGCGACAAACTTGGCACTCTCTGCATTCCTTCCCATCATACAAACGTTTATTATGTCACTATTTTAGCTCCCCCTTTCGCTGCTTGTTCTGAGTAATAAGGTCATTGTTAACCAGTATATTCAGGCAGGATAATGAGAGCGGTCATTCATTTCTATAGGACAATATCACAGTTGGTCCAATGTCTAATGGCTTTACAGGCCAACAACACTAATGGTCCTCAATGCAGCCAAAATTCTCTAAGAATACAAGGTCAACGGAATTATAATCCAAAAATAGGGGTATACGTACTAGGCCCAATACTAAACAAGTAAAGAAGTCCAATACATCCAATTCAAGGAATGGGTTCAATGACATGAGCCCATGTCCAAGTTCATGGAGATGTCTTATCAGCATGTGGATTTGCTTTACTACAGTGCAGAGGCACCTGCCAGCCATCCCCATTGTACAGCACAGGGGGGAAACATTTACAGTCCTGACAATGTGATTATTCTGTCTCCGCCAAGAACGTTGCAAAATAGGCCGTTGCAGCAGTCGATGAAAAATGTCCCTTTCTAGTGATGCTGTTATCCCGAGTTGCCGTTTTGCCACCTGGTTGATGTATGACGATGGGAGGATGTCCTGTTTGAGTGATATCTGCATACCGTCCCGGACATTTGGTATGGCGAGGAGGCGAACGTCTGAGCATCATCTGCAGTGTGCCTTCTGTTAGAAGAGTTAACCTTAGGAGAATCCCTTTTCCACTTAGCCATGGGAAATGGCACATTGTAAAGGGACATGCCTGTCAGTCAGAAAGTGAATTAAAAGTGGAGAATCTTTCATCAATATATGTTGCTGCAGAATTAGTCGCGATGGCATGTTCTAATGCTAATAAATGAGCGTGATTATTGCAGTGGCAGACAGTCTCCCTTTTGATCTGCTTCCTGCTTTCATTTGGTTCAATTTGGGAGGCCACAAATTTAATTCTCGGCAGAATTCTCTCAGGCAAATAGCAAAATGTTCATAGAAAGTCGCTTCCAAGAGCTGTCGAGCTGAGGAAAAATGATCATCCCTGGCAGATCTTTTCACAACGGTGCATCCACGAGGAGCCTTGGTTTTCTTTTAATAAACGTAAGCAGCGTACAGACACCAAAACACATGCATTCTGTCTCTGACATTTCAGATAATATAGGGCCATTTCATTTTACTGCTACTTTATTAGTGTTGCCATTAACCAGACACACAAAATCATCATTTGGCAATAAAAAAAATGGATCTGTCTGTAATGCAATGCATGCCTCAGCTCAATGAGCTCTCTAAGCCTTACAGCAAGTAAGTAGCATGTTTTCAAACATAAGATAGTTAGAAAAGGGTCCAGAAAATGAAGCCAGGGTCTATTTACATATAAATTAATATGTATAGAGACAAAGGAAATCTAGCAGCCTGCTGAGTCACAATGAAATGCAGGAATAGTGAGAATTTTTGTCACACTTTCTGAGGCCAATTTATGGACTCGCAGTACCTGCCGATTTCATACTTAATATACGGGCTCTGACACGCTGTAATCTGGCAGACGCAGCCGTGATACCTTCTATTTTCTCCGTATCATCATGCCGCTGTGCTCATTGGGCCCGGTGGGGAGCAATTTTCAAGTCTGGCTTGTGAAAGTGATACTGTCCACTTTTGTCTTCAGAGATACGGACTTTGTTCTCACGCGGTGTTCCTCTGTCTCTCTCTGCGTCTAACTGCATAATGTAGCACCTAGGAGTAGGTGGCGATGAGGCTTGAGTCCTCAGTTCCGTTACAGAGCTGTAAGACAATTGTTGATGGGTGATGGGTGAAGGGTGAGCATATATGGATGGTTGGAAATCAGTCTACAGCAGCTCCTCCACCTCTGTCTGATGTCCCAGCACCTTTACCCATCGCGAGGTGCTCCCAAATCTAACCACAACATCTGCTGTATAGGTGGGCTGCATGTGATATGAGTCTGAAATCTGATACCAAACGCATGAAAACATTAAGGCGTGATGATTGCACGTTTGCTTGAACTGGCATTTGTACTAAAAGCGATAAAGAGTGGCCCACCTCTCCTCCATTTCAGAATAGTGAGCGGAAGAGCTAGCAAGGACGTAGTGTGAGCAGTGCAAACAAAACGTGTGATATATAACAGAGCTATCAGCACACTGAGACACGGGGTGACTTTGTCACAAAGATCTGTAGCTGTGTAAACGGGAGGCTACGTAGCGCGTTGAAACGGACTGGGGTTGGTGTGTGTTCAAAACTGGGAGATGCCGAAAGAGACCCGCTTGCTGCATTCGGAAACTGCGCGCGCGCTGACGTCACTACGGGGCGTGCGTGCGTGCGTGCGAACGGAGGGGGGAGGGGGGGGGGGTGTTGAGAAGAGCGGGAGGGAGGACAGGGTGTCCGCCGTGAACGCGCCTGACGGATCCCCGGCGGAGGGCAGCGAGGGCGCGCGCATCTCTGTCCTCCGCTTGTGAAGCGACTGCAGCGGAGCCGGATGCTGCGAGCCGCGCTGCCTGTGGATGCTCGTCCCGAACAGACACGTTGCGCACCTCTGACAGGGAAGAGGAGCGAGCAGGGCCAGTAAACGGAGAAAGAATTGTCTTTTTTATATGTCTATATATATATATATATGTAATATATATATATAGAGATATATTCCTCTCGCCCTATCGCTCGCTCTGTCTCAGATGAAGAGCTTCCTCGGACTTGGAGTACCGGGCATCAGCAGGCAGACCCGCCGTCCTCCCGCTCTGCTCCTGCTGCTGTGAGCGCCTCCTCTCTTTGGAATATACAGCGCGCCTCTCTGCGCAGAACCATGGAGGTTATATGACGTGGATTTATTTGCCTGGAACAAAACTGGACACCCGCAAAAGCGACGTTCCCTCTTCTGTTCGTATTTTTTGTTGTTGTTGTGTATTTTTGGGGGTTTTTTTGTTTTATTTTGCGCGCCCCCCCCCACCCCCTCTCTCTATTCTGTCCTCCCATTCGGTCCTCGGCTACTTTATGATTTCGCGTCCTTAGCGATCGCTCCTCGTTTGTGTTTCTTTACCTTTTTCACACTTCTTCTTCTTCTTTTTTGTTTGTTTGGTTTTTTTGTTGTTGTTGTTTTGCTCTGTGTCGGAGGCGCGGAGGTGGGATGCCTCGCAGAGAACATTTGTGGGGAGAAGATTCCGCGCAGCGGCAGCATCAACAGCAGCAGCAGCAGCAGCAGCAGCAGCAGCAGCAGCAGCGAGGGGAATGAATGACAGTCGTCCCCTCTCCATCTGAGACGTGCCATGGATGGGAAACTTAATTTGTATCCACGGAGTCGATCGGGGAATAGCCGTCGCATCAAATAACTACTGCTGACAGCGACCAGGTAATTGCATCCCATCTGCTAAACTCGACAGATCTGTGAAGGAAAAGCCGTTGGACTGTTTCTTTGCGCCATGTAGGCTACTCCAGATTGCCTTGCAGTCTGCCGGGCTCGTTTACTAATTATTTATTTATTTCATTCCTGACATCCTTGTGAGATCACATTGTATTAAGTCCAGTCCAGGGTGCCACACTGGACGGGAAGCTGGACCCTCATTATCGACAGATCCGCGACTATATATCGGCAGGCTTCTCGCCGGGCTGTGTGATCTGTGAACCTGCACCGGAAGCACCGGTCACAGAAACATCCCCCAAAGACGTGAGTCGAGCCCAGGTGGACAACAGCAGCAGCAGCAGCAGGATGCTGAGCCCCCCTCGCTGCCCTGGTACCTGGAACTTTACGCAGTGGCCATAACGAAACACACACGCACGATCACACGAAACGCACGCACGATCACGGTGTCCTGCTCTTCTCCTATTTTCATTTTCTTTGGGGGGGGGGGGGGGGGTGCTTTCCTCGATTTCATTTTTAGTTTACAATAAAAATAATAACAAACCACAGCGCTTACCCCCCCACAGGCGCTTCTTTGGT
>JAVQJF010044230.1:0-14982 GCA_036023855.1 Gadopsis marmoratus | reverse complement strand
GATGTGTTGAAGTTAAAACCTGCTGTTAATGGTCTGGTGTCTCTGATCAGGCTCTTGTGAGAGCAGGAGTCCAGATCAAAGAAGAAAAAGAGATGGTCGGGATGGAAAATACAGGTGAGCACTGACACAACCGAAGCATCGTTGTGTGACAGTATTTTGGTAATTCTAAAGTTTCTTCCTAAAACCTCCAGACTCGAACCAGGCTCAGGTGCATATTCCAGGCCAGAATATATCCACCAGCACCACAGTGGGAGACGTTCTGTCAGTAACACAGCTGGTTTTACGGCGTGGCCTCGCATTGCTGCTCATGGTCGTCATCCTCGCCGCTGGAGTCATTGCCAGCGACGCCCTCATCAGGCTGCTGAGATGAGCCGTCAGACTGATGATTAACAAGATTGATAGAATAAAGGTCTATTAAACAATATTTTCACGTCAACACTGAATCCCCATGCAGCAGGAAAGACTTGCTCGTGTTGTAGATCCCACTGAGGATCAACACCTGAGTGCAGTTTTGTGCTGCTTTTTGCCAACAACCCTCTCATATAAAAGTGGACAGCGACTCTATGACGGAGAGCGGAATTAAACAAATTGATAAGGGTGGAATACCTAGCAAGTCAAAGGCACACAGATATTTTTGAGGACTATGTATCTGGACAATGAGTTTTGTACTTATTCAACAAGTAGCAGAAAAGGGCTTTAATTGGATGCTGATGTTACGTTTCTGTTAAAAGTTTGCGTAACATCATGCAGCTGCTTGTATCAAGCAGCTTGCCAACATAGCCGTAACAAATGTGATAGTCGATGCAGTGCGTAATCTTTTGGTGTCAACTTGTGACCCCTAGATGTTCAGGCGTTTGTCTCAGTGTTCAAACATTCTGCCAGAATCGCCACAACAAGCACAACGACTAAGGTGCTGTACATCCTTATGATAGAAAAAGAAAATTCCAAGATGTTTTGAGGAACATTTTGAGATGTTTACACGCTGTGCCTCGCGTGCAACACTTAATGTGAGTGTATTTATATTGGTATTAGTATAAAAAAGTGACATCACATGTGGGACAGCTGAGAGTGTGTAACATATGACATTCGTACTCCTTATTTAATCATTAAAGGCTTGTTTGTGCAAGACCACAACGTAAGAACTATTATTATTATTATTACTATTAGAATGGTGTTTAACTAAGTTATCGCTAGCTAGTAATGTTAGATATGGACCATAGAGATGGACGACGCGTCTCCACTTCCTCCTACTGTACAAAAATGAAGTCAAAATATCCATGGATGTATGGATATTTGGTCCTCACAACATGGTCCTCATACCTCATACCACCAGGGGGGGAAATGAACTTTTTAGATGTGAACATGTACCAGCAACTAACAGATACATGTTCAAATCCACCAGCCACTCAATAGGAAATCATTATTGCTATAAAACAGAGAAAAGCAAAAAAATCAACACATTGCAGAAGGTGGAACCAGAGATTTGTTGGAGGATTTTGATTCATGTGAAGCATTTGTACTGTGGCATTGTCCTTTAGTCTCTGACCTATTAGCATTAAACCTGACTAATAAAAATGTTTTCCCAATGTGGTCTAGGACCTAAGGATAGGATACATCATTTTAGGCTATTAGGCTATATTTAGGCTACTATATATTCACACTTGCAACTGTGCACATACAGCACAAAAATACAGTGTGTGCGTCATTCTTCTGTAGCTACATGGGTCGCTGGTGGTTTTATCCTGGGTGTGGCTGAGGCAGTGTACACTCCTAAAATTGGCTTAATATGGGCTTAATATTCTCACATACTGAGAATTGCCCCCCCCCATATCTTGACGTATCTTGGTTGGAGCTGTCTCCGCCTCCACAAGTGGGAATTGGGTCAGATATGACAGACCTTTAATACAGACACTTACACTGTGGCCAGGAGCTATTTGGATTGTTTGGCCAAAATATTGATTGTCGATCATTTCGACAGCACTTCCTGAATAGTTGCCTTCATTAGCCTACATCTGGATTCTCAGAGCCAACAACTCCTACACCCTTATATTCCCCCATCTGGTCTCAGTGCTGTGTGACGAATGGTTACAGTAACAAAAGTCTCCTGTCAGAACTCCGTCTATGCTCTGCACTTTGGTAATCATCTTAGTTCTTTCCCTGTCTTTTCTTATTGTACAATATCAGATGATAGGCAATAGGCACATATTTAACACATTTGCAGTGGAACCCCCTTGACACCTACTGAGTGATTTAACACTATATGTTAGGAAGTAACCATTACATGTGGATACATTATTTTTTAGAATGTTTTTTTGAACGTTCCTGTTATGAATTTTACTTGTGCTCGTTCTCAATCAATACCAACCAACACAGACTGTACAACAATACAGGTTTACACTCACACAGCTGCTCATTCCGCGCTTGTTTTATTTGTTTCGTATCTGGTGTACTGTCTGCTGTAATACGTTTAATAACTAATATGTAGCCATCGTGGTGGAAAAAGCTATGGTTATTTTCAGCTCGCTATGAAGTATGTCTAATGTGTTGGTAAAAAAAAAAAAAGGTACAAGTCCAGGTTTGAGAGCCACTGTACCAGCCACACATTGTAGATGCAAACATTGATTGTAATTTTGAGTCAAATGCTCACAGCTGATTAAAGTTTATTGAATCGTATTTTAGCAAGATGAGGCCTGTCTTATTTGTAAGTGCTAGTCTAGCTGTTGGGTAAAGTCAAAAAGGATAAAGAGTCAGACTGGTCATCGGGCTCACAGGTGGGTCGGGACTTTTGATTGTCAGAGAAACGTCACTATTAAAAGTCAGCTTTGACTGAAGCTTGAAAACATGGAAATTAAGGACATACTGTACATGCATATCGAACGAAGGTTTGGCCCTGAATCATCTTCCCTTATCTGGAAGCTGTTGAGAGCTGGTATTATTCCTCTTCCTCAGGTTGGGAGATTAAAGAATATTCAGGAGGAAAACAGATTATAGGAGCTGTGTGATTTGAGTGAAGTGGAAAGTGAGTCATTTTCTTTAGTAAATGTTTGTTTTCAGCAAATTCTGAGTTTTGTTGTAGAAAATGAAGGTCTGAAGATCTGATTGTGAAAGTTGTTCTTGTTGGTTTTGCTTTACTTTTGTATGTTTGTTGTATTGTTTGTCAAGTGAAGAAGCACCTTGACACCATTAAAGTATGGCGGTGCTGTTAGTGTCCCAACAACACTGTCTGCACACAGACTTGATCTTTTACTAGACTTCTTCTTTATTCAGACAACATTTTGCTGAATCAAACGCCACCGTCTTGTGGTTAAATTAAAACGAATCAAACCAGCCAAGAGAACAAGCAAGAAATTCCAGTATAATCAAACTTTAAGCTGAGTAACTCAGCTTAAATAAAACACCTCAAGTCTTCATTCAGTCCATGTGGCTGAGTGTGATTCATTTTTATATCCAAAATGCTTCCCATTTTGAAAGCAATAGACCCAAATTTCCACCTCGCTCATTGCAATTCACTTTCTCAATGCCCGTGGCTGTGTCACAACAGCGACATCTAGTGGTGTAGCCTGAAGGTATATTATGCAAATTGATCCCGACAGTGCAGTTCAGGCCTATAACACATGCTACAAAATGAATTAAGGATGTAAAGATGATTCCAAGGGATTAACTCGTGAGAAAGATAATAAGCAGGTCAAATGCAGTTTTGAGCAGATCTGATTTCATTCTCTTCAAAACACTTTCCAAACCAAAGATCAGGAGAAAGGAAATCAACCCAATCTTCCAACAAAATTGTGTGAAAACCACTTCCGTACACGCTTTAGTTCATTCACATTTCATAAAAATAATAACTTTGAATCAAAACAAAGAGTTACAATGTCCTGTTACTTGTTCTTATGTAGTCCTCAGTTACATCAGAGTCTCTTTAACAAGTGTCAGTTGCCCAAATGTCCCAAAAAGGAGTTACTGATGTTACCGGAAGTGTGTGTGTGTGTGTGTGTGTGTGTGTGTGTGTGTGTGTGTGTGGGAGTCAGTCTCCAATTGCTGTGACGGGCATGTGTATTGAACAGAGGGTAAGAAGAAGAAGAAGATTATTTCTTGGTTGGCAGCTGAGAGATTTTGAATAATATGATTCTCCAGGTAATGAGCAGTTCCAATCAAACATCCCAGGATGTTCCATCCTCTGCCACCAACCTGCAGCTTCCTCAACCTGCAGCAAATGTAATTGCCTTTTTTACAGTTTCATTAGGGGAAACTCATCAAACAGCAAAGAAAACTGTCCACAAACTACATAGCAGCATCTAAGACCAATGTTCAAGTGCTCGTCACTTTCCTATCTGCATGTTTCTCTTTCATGTTTCCAAGCTGAGACTTTGCCTAAATACAATGCGTCTGTTCTTCTGCAGAATTCCATCTGACATGGGGTGCCTGCGTGTAACCAACACTGTATTTACACTGATCTTTGCCCTGCATTGACTCAGAGACGACCTATAAATAACAAAAATGGCAAAAGTGATTTACACTAAAACCAAATGCTGGCTTTTTGTCAGTGTGCCTGTAAAAGTGCATCTGCTGTTATGAGGCTTCTTCAGAGTTGCAAGGCCCCCTTTTAAAGCTGGCATGAAGAAGTATCATTAGTTTAATTCACAACTGGTATGTGCTCATTTAATGGCATCCCTTAAGCCATTTATTTTAATCCAGTGTTATTAAAACGGATTATAATACATTTGAAAGAGCTAATGTTTTTAATTGCTGCCAGAATATTAATCATATATTAGAAGAGCTAGACTGTGAAATAGAGGTAAATTGAGGTGGATGGTATTAAAGAATAGAAGTAATTTACCACGATATAATGTGTATGTTAACATGTATTTTTTTGAGCTGGTACTTTATCAATACTCAATGTTTTTTGTTTCTTAGTCAAAACATATTATTATAAATATTATTCAAAAAAGAAGACATACAGAACAGGATAAGAATTTATTTAGATTTCAGCTGTAACAAAATAGTGTTTCTAGTGCAGCAACTGCAATGTTAAAAACTGCAAAATGACTATATAGAATCCATAATCTCTGCAAATGAGGCTAAACAGGCTGCATGCAGGCAGCTTTCATTTAGCTTGTTCATAGCCATTTGCTATAAGCGTAATGAACTACAACATTTGACCTGTTTATGTTTCAGTCTATTAGCAATGACAATGAAGCGTCCCGTTTCCCCTGTTGTTTACCAGCCAGTTCTATTTCTACCTCTTTGTTCATTAACTCTCCTGCTGCAGGTTTGTTTTCCCCGTGTTCTCATTCCACAGATACCCAGCAGGCCAGGTATCAGCTTTTTTTTTTTTTAGAATTTTACTACAATTTCCATGAAACTATTATCACTTGGCATGGCTTTAGAAAGATCTTGCCACACTAGAAGATTTTATGATGCCATATGGACTGTTTAGCATCACAGCTCTGTGTATGTCATGAGGCATGCTCACATCCCCTTGCAGTTTGATGACAAATCTCTTAAATGTGTGACTCTGAACTAATGTGGCAAAATGTGTGAGGTTCTTTATCAAGTGTAGGAGTTCTGGGCATGCCACAGTAACCACTACAGTTTATTCCTATGTTGCACATCCTATTTATCCACAAACATTAGATCTCTGAGGTGTTACTTGTAGAAACGCCGTTTGTAGTTTTGATTTTATGTGGCCCTTCTGTAAGTGTTACAATGTGTCACTCGTTGGCAGGCCTGGTCTGGTCATTGACAACGGACAGGTCTACAATCCACAATCTGCAACTAAATATAATTCAAGTTCCTATAGGCTTTCATAATGCAAAAATAATTTTTTTCTGCTAAAAATTGCTCTGAGAACAGAGGAACTACACCGCACTCTCTCTCTCTCTCTCGCTCTCTCTCAAAGTTTAAAAGTTTGATTAAAAGAGACACCTTTTCATTTAACTTTGACAGGTTTACCTTTAGTAACCTTAGGTCAGCCAGTCAGAACATGCAACGCCACACTTAGTGTCCCTGCTCCTTCTCAGAGTCCTGAAGCTCATATTGAATCATTCAGTGAGACTTCCAGAGGAGACCATGATCTAATGTCCGTCCAGATCAGAGTTCCTTCAGTCTCAGTGATCCAGAGAGTCTGACACAGCTAACTCATGGTCTCCATGGCAGCAGCATTCTTCCTGTCTACATTTTAAAAAGCACTTGGGGCCCCCTGGTAGACACACGGCTCCATAATATAACTTGCAAAAATACAAGAATTTCATGCATCAGTCTACAATGGGAAAACAGTTGAATATGGTGGAATACGGTAAAAATGTCAACTATCACTAGTTCCTCTTTCGCTGTCATGTCTTTGAACACCATCCTAATAAAAATGCACACTTGCACTTTATCGCTTAGGTCCGTGGACTCGTCGAGCTGCAGTGAGAAACACTCGCAATCCGCGGCGTCCTTCCAAAGTTGCTGCGTCAAATCATCAGCCATCACTTCACAGCGCCGTGTAACTGTGCTTCTGGACAGCTGAACGGCTTTGATGGCGGATACTATTTCAGGTTTGTTTTTAAAATCCCAAAACAACGAGTCTGCTGCCTCAACGAAGGCCTCTGTTACCATTTGTCCATATTGGACTGGCAGACTGGCCCCTCTTTATGTCAGTTAAGTGGCAGATGCCACAGAGAGGTGGGACATACATTTGAAATTTGTTTCTTTTTAATGGTACTTTGCGATCTACTGGTCGATCGCCGTATTGGTCACCCCTGATTTAAAGCCTGTTGTCCTGAATCAATTACAGTCTAGTGTTAACATCCTTTAAAGCTAATTGCTATCATTATCATTGCTATCATTGCTATTGTGTGGACGACAGTGTGGATGCTAAGTGTCACATTCTGTTTTGTGTTTAATTTTCAGTATAGTGTCAGAGGCAGACCTCAAAGTAAGTATTTAAATGTTTCTGATTTAGTTGTGCGTACCGCACAGAAAGCAAAAGTCATACACAATTTGCCAGTCTTTTATTCTTGTCTGACCAGGTCAGCCATCACCTAGACCATGACTCCAAGTAAGTAAGACAAAGCCAGTTCAGTCTTCAGCATCAGTAGCAGTGCCTGGATTTCAATCATTTATTTTTTCTATATAGCCTAATCAATGTGGTGTATGTTTCTTTTCTTAATGATGTGACAATGTGGGGACCTTATTTAATTATTAATTAATAGACCTTCACATAAACATACCAGACAGCATTGATACATGTATCTAAAACATCTGACCAACATTAGCTTCACAACTGAAAAGTGTGTGAATTTGGGTTTTTCCCTTCTCCAGGCCACAGTGACCTATTATACTCTGTCCCCATGCCTACCACCTCTGCTGTCCTCAGCAACTGGGGCTCACACTGGATCTGTGAAGACTGGCTGGGGAGGGTGTTTGTCTCGGACCACAAGCTCTGGCCAGCCCCTATAAAGACGGCTATCGACAACCTGCTCAATAAACACTGTGGGCAGAAGGACATGCTCAAGCTTGTGGACCCGGACTATGCAGCTCTAGTTCACAACTCCTGTAGAGACCCAAACGGCATGCTCCAACCCACAAAACTACATATTGCACAGTATGTAAAGCACCTCTGCAAGTTGTTAAACACCAACTCCTCTTTGAACACGAGCCCAGAAAACCTCCAAGACAGGCAGCAGCTCTGGCACTCTGACCGAGGGGAGTGAGACTTCCAGTGGGCCAGTTGTTACCCACCTCCACCTGTTCAGACCCTGGCCACACCTCTAACTCAAGAGTCTATTGAGAAAATAGTTCACAGAATCCTGGAGAAGCAGCAGTAGACAGGACAACAGAGGACACCCACAAAAAGCTGTCTTTCCTGTGGCCAGCAGAAGAATGATGGTTCATCCAGAGATGGAGTTTTTTCAGCAGGAACTGGACGCCACAACGCAAAGGGTGGAGGGGAGAGGGCAGCCAAAAAGGAAAAGGACTGACTCCCAGCAGACAGGTTGCAAGTGTCGACTCTGTAAAATGGAACTGAAGCAGGGACCAGACAGTCCACACAGTTTTCCCTGGAGTAGTGGGGAAGTACAAGTCCTGTCCCTGTACAAATATTGGGGCATGGAGAAGGAGATGACCTGGAAAGAGTTCCAGGACTCTGCTTTTTATGGGATGGAAAACCAAAGATGGGAGGTCGAAAGAGGAAAATGAGGGAGGGGGGTTTTTTGTTCATTTTCATCTTTCTTTTGCTTTTAAGTATTCCATTTTATATTTAGTATTTTATAATTTTTTTAATATTCTCATTAATGTCTATATGTCTCATTAAGTATAGTGATCAGAACAAAGTCAATAATTGAATACAAAGGTTTGTAACAAGTCATTTCTATGTAAATGTTGCACTAATATAGCACTAATAATATAGCACTAATATAGTTGGTAAATAGCCATAAATAAGTCAAGCACTTGATTTAAACATGTCAAGTATTGTTTGACTTTAGTATCTTGTAACCCCCTAACCCTAAATCTTGTAATATAGAATTTAATTTGGTCAGTAGTTTTACCCTTTGATAGTTGTATGTTGTAGATTTGTGTTCTTTTTGTATTATGATGATTTTTCATTTGACTTTTAAGCTACTCAGTATCCATGGAATCAATGCACTTGTGTTTTTTCACACTTTGTGTCCTCATTGTGTACATATGGCTGCTGCCACAGATCAGCTGACTGAAGATTTGTTTAACTGCTCCATCTGTTTGGAAATATTCACCAGCCCAGTCACCACACCGTGTGGACATAAGGTTTGCAAAGCTTGCATTACAGAACATTGGGTGGGATAGCGCTAACCAAGGAGCTACATGTCGGTAGCGCCTTTTTTTTGGTTAAGATGTCCGATAGAGACAAATAAGGTCATGGCTGAGGTTGTGACTTGGTTCCAACGGACATTGGGGGCTCCCCCTCCCCCCTGTACTCTGCATTTTTCATTAATTAAATTATTCATGGTTCATTAATTTTGTAATTCTCCATTTTTCTTTTAAGCTACACAGCAAATTTCTGGAGTGAAAAATCTGGTAGTTAAGCAGAAAAGGGTGGAAGTGTTAAATTGGTGGAGTTTATTCTTTAACTCTAACTCTGGTTTGTGTTTGGGGATACTAAGTGTCAGAGTAATATTTTGGAGTTCACTCAGTGGGTGTTCAGGAGCGCAATCCTGGAGTTCATGTGTAACCGTTGCTCCATGACTCCACCCAGCCCCGCAGCGAGCCGAAACTGGACTTCGTAGTGAGGTGAGACTGAGCCTGCTTGCTTTTTCCTTTAACTTGTTATAAAATGTTCAGTAGGTTCAGCTTACATAGCATTTTTGTTGAAGTTGGTACACTAAGCTACGTGTGCTTGTTTTGAATTTGGTATTGAACGTAACCAGCTCTGTATTTCCTGTGTGCTGCATTTGGTCTTTGGCTTTTTGCTCGCTCTGCAGTAAAGAAGAGAAATAATACGTTTTCACACAAAGCTTCAGTAGTCAAAGGAGGGCTAATGAGGTAATGCTCACGCTACAATTAAATAAAATAACTCTGCATTATGACTTTATTTAGCAATGCAGCCTGTAATGGCAAATTCTATATGTACTCACATTTTCTATGTACTGAGTTTTTACTGTCTTAATAGCACATGTGCTGTCCTCTCTTTTCTCACACCACATCTGAAGTTGTTTATAAAGTTACTTCCCTTGTTTCAAAAATAAGATGTAGATATGCCATCCACCTCTACAATGTTGAACTGTAAAGGCCTACCTTGTGATACACTCAAGGTCTACTTTGAGATATGAATTTGAACATTCGACTGTTCTCACCACTCCCTTTCCTCCTTGTTTTTTCTGACCCAGCAACCCACTCTGGGCAGGAGGGGCTGCAGTTTCTGTAGTTATAAGTATGTACTCCCCACTGCTAGTTTTTGTACTCTCTTGCAGACAGTGCTGACTCTCTGTTGGTTTGTACCATTAGAAGCTTCTAATAAATTAACATAGACAATACTTATAATAGTCTCACATCTTTATTGAACAGATCAGTAAATAGTGGACAAAGGAAAAATCCACAACAAGCGCTATATCATAACAAAGTTATCTCATAGCACTTGTTAATATAGAGCAAGTCTAAGCCAACTCTATATGTACAGACCCAACATTTCCACCATGAGCACCACTAGGAGACAGTGGCAAGGAAACACTGCCTTTAACAGGCAGAAACCTCGAGCAGAACCAGAACCAGAACCAGGCTCTGCTTGAACCTCCACCCTGCTTTGGTTATGTATAGAAACAGAAACTGTCAGAAAACACACCAGTTTCCTGTTTATTTGTAGAATATGAAAGTGATTTCTAGGTGACGCAAAAGGTCAAACAGAAAAACCTCAGAAAGAATTAATGTAGGAGGAGGAGAGGATTCTGAGTGTCCTCTCACAGCACTCTGACACACACACCTGCAGCAGTTTGTCCTTCGCAGTATTCTTGTGTGTACAAAGAGCATGCTCTTGATTAAAGATAGAGATTTAACTCCATATACAGGAAGTCCTGTGCGTTAGTTTGTTTCTGACATTGTTACGGGTGTTATAACTGAAAGTGTCTGCAGCCGTCGGAAGAAGCAGGAGATAGAAATAAAAAGTACAAGTACCTCAAAATTGTACAGTACTTGTGTAAATGTACTGTTATTTGTCACCACTCCGGCTCTACAAGTGTGTGTTTGTGTGTGTGTGTTTGCAGGGGCTCAGCGGGTGTGTCCCCTCGCTGTACGTCAGCAGAGAGAGGAGGAGCGAGCTCATCGTGAGGGGCGGAGTCACATCAGAGAAGGAGGCCGTGCTCCTGGGTAACTATGACGACACCGAGTGATTTCACTTTTTGTTTGTCGAGTCAGAGTTCTTCTCTGAGCTCCTCGTCTGCAGAACTTTAACGTGGTACCCTGTGTACCCTGTGTACCCTGTGTACCCTGTGTACTTACTTAGTGTGGGGGCTGTACTTTATACAGTGTAGTCTCAAATCGAACACGAGATTACAGGAAATGACCATCACAACATTTAACTTCTCCTCCTCCTCCTTGTCCTCCTTTCCTTCTTCTCCTCCTTCTTCTTCTTCTCCTTCTCCTCCTTTCCTCCTTCTCCTCCTCCTTCTTCTTGTCCTCCTTTCCTTCTTCCCCTTCTTCTTCTCCTCCTTCTCCTTCTTCTTCTTCTCCTTCTTCTCCTTCTCCTCCTCCGCCTCCTTCTTGGTGAAGCGAGTGGCTGGGCGGCGCTATATCAGCCATATTTGACCAAAATATCTGACGGCTTGTTTGCTCACTGGACTTCAGTTCCCGTTGACGTTCAGTGCAGCGTTCATCATCGTAACAATCACAACCGCGGCCGCCATCTTTGCAGGTCGGTGGTCCCTCCTCTTTCACTGTGTAGCCAAGATGGCGACCTTTGAGGGTGAGACGTGTGCAGCGTTCCTCACCTTTCTGACCGTTATGAGTTCACCATCAAGGAGGAGGAAACGGTTTGTGTCCCTTACTGTCTCATCTTTAACCTCATCATGTGTTAAGTCTTACATAATGTGAGTGTAGCAGCCCCCCCCACAGGAGACACGGGTTACATTCAGGCACCAAGACCACTTTAGATTTAGGAGACGATCATTGTTAAATGAATAAGTCAGCGCTCTGCTGGGTGAAGCCGCTCCTCCACCCCTACACCGACTGCGTCGCTCCTCGCTGCCTTTACCTGACTTCCTGAAAGCTTTGTGGCAGAAAGCCCTGAAGGCAAACGTCACCCAGCTGCACAGGCTGTCAGGACAAACCTGCAGACACGACTCAGGGCTGAAAAGCTGTCGCCAATGTTGTTTTTGGGTTAAAGAATCGTTCTATTTACACTAACACGTCCTGAAATCACCCCTCCAGTACAGCCTTCTCAGTGCAGAATTAAACCCCCCCAGTCCTCCGGTTCTGTTCCATGTGAGCAGGTCTGCTAGAAGGGATTGAATTAGGTCCGTCTGTAATTGCCAGTGTTTCGCTACATAAATCAAGGAAATAAATATTGGCTGTGGCGGGTCCTCCAGGGGACGCCGCTCTGTTCAACCCCCCCTCCCTCTGCATGACTGCCCACCTTTGCAGGACCTCTCAGAAATAATCAAGTCAGGAGCTCTTTCTGCTCCAGCCAGCGGTTTTATTTGTTTGTGATGCAGATCGACCTGAACCTTTAACGCTGAGTATCTGTCTCACCTCTCTGTCTGTCTGTCTCTTTATTAGCTGACATTCTTACTCATGAATACTGATGGAAAACGCTAAATCTACAGAGTTAAACGCGCGTTGATTGTGATTCACTCTGGCATCTTGAACAGTTCCTGTGTGAAGAATAAAATGTGCACAATCACAATTTCATCTGTTAATCCAGGTCTTATATTCAGTATTAACATGAAGTGTAGCTCTGCCTTCAGCGATTCTCTGCTGCAACATCAGTGACGATGAGATGTTGGATCTCTCATCCTGTGAGTTTGTCTGGTCTTCTTCTCTGCAGGCATCATCTCGACCTTCCTCCATGTCCATCCGTTTGGGGCCAACCTGGAGTATCTCTGGTCGTACATTCAGAGGCTGGACTCAAAGGTAGATGGAAGGAAAGTCGGAGGATCACCAGAGTTCATACGGTTCATCCTGAGGGGAACGTGAATGTCTGCTAATCCATCAAGACCAAAGTAATGGACCTTAATGTCTCTGTGCTGTCCGTCTGTCTGTCTGTCTGTCTGTCTGTCTGTCTCAGGTGTCTGCGGGGGAGCTGGAGCGTCTGATGGTCCGTCTGCCCTCCATGTTCAGGCAGGAGCTGAGCGGCGTTGGAGCGACTCTGGAGAAACGCTGGAAGTTCTGCGGGTTCGACAGCCTCAGTTCGGCGTGACGCAGGAGGACGCGCACACGCACACTGACGTGAACCTCTAATCTACGTGTGTGCGTCCTGCGGCCCAAACGTGTTGGGTTGACAGCAGTGTGTCTCGAGCAGATGCTGTTAACCAGTTCACTTCCTGATGTTCATCACGGTGAACTGCAACGCCTCATCAGACCTGAAGACCCTCCTTCTGTCAGCATCATGTTCATTAAGTGGGGGTGGGGGGTCTCTGAACCCGAGTCTCTTTGCTTGGAACTGAATCCTGGTCCCTGGTTTCCTTGTGAATCCACCTGGAGCCTGAAGCAGCAGCCCGAATCACCAAGAGAGTAGAAATTATACCAAAGTTGATCCTTCAGAGCATTTACATTTGTGTTTCTAACTCTATTTCATGCCAAACCTCATTTAATTTATCAACAAAATAACAGCAGTAATTGTCCAGACATGGGGGGGGGGTCTCCAGGGTTCACTTTGAAATGAAGCGAAAGCACCAACTCTGAAACCGCTGGTTGAGTCTGATGCAGAGTTAGTTACCTAAAGGATCTAAACAAATAACCTGAAAATATGGAAAATACCACAAAACAGCAAGTAAATGTACCTTAAACGTTTCTGCAGAATCACTTCAGATTCTTTCTTTTCTGATACATTAACCAATCACCATTCAGCCCGTTTGTCCTACAGATGAAAGTCCTTCATGAATTCCAAGCGTCCCTGTCCCTGAACGCCTCATGCGACAGTTCTGGAGTTCTGGGTGTGTAAACACAGCAGACTAAACATGATGCCATATTTATTCATTTCTTAATGGCAGAGATTTTTGGATGGGAGTAACGGGGGGGTGGGCCTTGGGGTTTGAAATAATCAGACCAGCTGTGTGTGAAAACGTTTGCTTCCTGCGGCGATCGCAGACAGAAACTGGAGGCTGAGCGAGGAAAGATGGTGGACGTGAGGAGAACATTCCGCTCATTTGTTCCATCAAACTGAGAAGAAGCAGACTGTGGTTCTGGAGCTAAATATGACGAGATGAAACTCCTGCTTTCTTAAACACACTCCTTCAGCCAAACAGTCAAGAAGACTTTGGTTTTGCAAACTTGTTCCTTGTGAATGAAGCGATGGGGGAAAGAATCAGGAGGGAGGAGGAGGACGAATTGATTTTTTTGTGTGTGTTTGTGTTTCCAAAGAACACGATGCTGCTCGGGTCAAAGTCAAGATGATGATTCAGTGTTTTTGTGTTTGTTTCTATCTGATTTAAATAAAGGTGATGTTAGTAATTACTTCCATTTACTCTGTTTTACATGTACTGAAGTAACGTTTAGAGTAAATTATACCTGGAGTATGGAGGTTTATTCCTATCTTTAATCAAAAGCATCCTCCTTCGGTTTGAAAGCACACTTTGCTGATTTCATGTTAAGATTTTGTAAAACTCTCTCTCTAAACTCTGCACCTGGATATGTTGTTGTTTACACAGATTTCTTCTGTGCACTCGTGGAATTTTCTCCACTTGGAGTCTTTTGTGCAACAACCGTATCAAATTCCCCAACCAATAGAATGCCAGCTGCAGTGTCAACCAATGAAATGACTGTTTGCTTTACTTCTTACAGCTATAGACTCCACGACTTTATTACATGTACAGTAAATGTACTGTATATACCATCACACTACATCAATACTTTTGTACTCTAATTCAAGTAGTTATACTACTCGAGTACTTGTTTTTCAAACTAAGAGTACTTTTATTGAAGTGTAGTTCTGGCCTCCTCCACACAAAGTCATTCTGCTCACTGGATGAAATCAAAGGCTGTTCTGCCTCTTATGCAACACACATCTTGATGGGCTGATCTAACCCTCCCTTTCTCTCTAAGATCCTTGAGAAAGCAGTCGCAAATCAGTTATGTGACTTCCTGCACAAGAACAATTTGTTTGAAGATTTTCAGTCAGGATTTAGATGCACCACAGCACAGAGACAGAACTGGTGAAAGTCACAAATGACCTAATTGCATCAGACAAAGGTCTTGTTTCTTGTTAGAAAAATATTCTACTCGAGACCAGGTTGAAAATCATTACTCAGGTTACTTTATTCTTGCGCAAGAAGGAGCAGAGTTATATCACATACAGAGATGTTCAACAACTCACACAAC
>JAVQJF010044224.1:0-13154 GCA_036023855.1 Gadopsis marmoratus | reverse complement strand
CCCCCCCCCCCCCCCCCCCCCCCCCCCCCCCCCCCCCCCCCCCCCCCCCCCCCCCCCCCCCCCCCCCCCCCCCCTTCCAGGACTGGTCCCAGGGACCAGCAGAAAAATATTTCCCTCTGAAATGTAGTGGCGTTGAAGCATATATTGGAAACACTCAAGTAAATGTCCAACCATCTTAAAATGTCGTACAGTATCTGAGGAAAACCCCACCACTGTCCACTCCTGGTTCACAGCAGAGGCGGACACATAATTGCATCCCAAGCCGTTTAACATTTACAAAATGCTTTCCTAAGGGATTCGCGGTGTTAAGATCCTCCAGAATCAGTGTCCTGGGTGTCCCCTGTCTCTCTGCCTTCACACGAAAAGCCTTGCTCTTGTCTCCGGGAGGTTTCGCAACGCTCCAGTTGATAAACAAAGCCACGTGTTGCAGGGAAGTTTCCACAGTGGGCGGGCCGCGTGGACTTCCGGGTTCCGAGTGGAGGATATAAGAAGAGCTGCGCAATGTTCTCGGCAGAGCAGACATACGTCCAGGACAAGTCGCGTTCAAGCAGCGATACAGGGATAAACTCAAACAAGGACTGATTCCTGACACTTCTGTGGTGTTTTTAGATTTGTCTAACACAGCCAGGATGCCGTTCCTCGGACAGGACTGGAGGTCACCGGGTCAGAGTTGGGTGAAAACCGAGGAGGGATGGAAGAGGACGACAGCAGACGGCAAAAACAACAATGTCCCCGTGGACAGGTCGGTCGCTGAACACGCTGTCTGCATCACCACAGCTTTTGAGACCGTGCAACTCTTAAGTGCGCCATCACTTTTTAGTTGGAGAAAGAGGGGGGAGGGCGGGAGGGTACATATTTTGGAGGAATTTCAGACAGCGTCGTGAGCAACGCTGGGGTGACAGAATGCAGGCCTGCACCATCACGTTGTTTCCTTCTCATTCTCTGAGAGAAAGTGGTGGAATGATGCCCTTTAATGACATGGTGTCCTTGTGCTCTTCCAGCTTCTGCAAAGCCGAGGAGGAGGAGTGCTTCCACAACGAGAACCTGCTGCTCTCTCTCAGCTATGACATGGCTGCCAAGAAGAGGAAGAAAGACCTGATGAACAACAACACCAAGGTCCCCTGTGAGTCACAATCAAAAGAGCCACACAGTCTGACCTACTGTATACATATGCAAAGGATAACATGTTGTTGTTGTTGTTGTTGTTGTGTGCCGGGTTATAAATCGTGTAATAATGTACCAAAGTTAAGTTTCGGAGCAAACATATTAGCAGGAGGATGTTGTGTAACGTTCATGGGGAGAACACGTCCATTTTTATAATGTCTCTGATTAAACTTTCCATGGCAAAGTTTTTCATTAAACTCCATTTCAATAATTCCAACTCTGAAATTGTATCTGACGCGCGCGTCTGCATTTGTCGCCGTGGTTATAAGCTGCTTAACGAGGGCAGGACACTAATATAAACATTGTGCTCTCAACAGATTTCCACAGGGAAAAGTGGATTTATGTTCATAAAGGAAGCACCAAGGAGGTAACGAACTGACTCAACTTTTCACATTATCATTGCTAATGTAAACATGCTGAGAAAACCCTATACTCCTGCCGAGGATCGCAATCTAATACCCTGATAATTAAATTCTCCCAGCGCCACGGATATTGTACACTGGGAGAGGCCTTCAACCGCTTGGATTTCTGCAGTGCCATCAAGGACACGAGGAGATTTAATTACGTCGTCAGAGTGAGTCCTCATCTCTTTCTAAACTTCCAATTTCTTCTGTGCCCTTTTTTTTCCCCCTCTCTTCCTCTGTGGTTGTTTATAGGATGTGTTTTGTTAGTGGCAGAGAAGGGGTTAAGGTTAGGAGGGTGTGCAGGCTCCTGCCAGGCTCTTATCAATGCTCTGCAGACAAGGGTCTCTCAGTGGTGATGACACTGACCCAGGGTGTGTGGGATGGGTAACCATGTGACATTTTGCTGTAATATGATCGCTAGAGTCACTTGTCAGTTTTTTAGCAAAGTTGTTTAAAATCAATTATTTGTTGCCTAGTACCCTTAAAATGTGCCACAATGTTCATAGTATATACACTAAAATTTCCACTAGAGAGGGATGTGACCTCATCAGCATCATTAATATCATTATAAGTAATGCAGTTGCATTATGGGATTTCATCACCCCCCCCCCCCATACTCACACACAGCAATGTGTGTGGGGTGACAGCTGTGCGGTGAGGTGCGACCACCTGACAAGGGTTTATGAAACCGGACCCGGTGGTTGTCAAGTCGCACACTCGCACTCACACTCGCACACTCACACGCGTCACCTCCTCAGGTGCTGTCTCCTACTCTCTTTTCGGCCTCTCTTCACTCATCTTCAGTACAGCACCGTGAGATTGCAGGGGACTGCGTGTGGTGTAGGGTTATAAAAACAGCATCATAATGTTCTTGAGATATCACAATACAACACAGTCTGGTATTCCACAAGTGAGCTAAGTTTTTAAACTCCTTAGGCAACACTTCCCACAGATAGTCGTGTATTTGTTTCTGTTGATGTTTTGGATTGACCTTTTTTTAGCGCACGCTCCAGCTAACAAGTGCAGTGTAGCGTGGTATGCCCAAAGAACAATACGCTGTGTAACACTAGCGTCTAGTCTGGACACTGTGTCCCAGGTCACTGCTCTTCATTGGTTGTGTCTGATGGCATTTGCGGGTTCATTTAATGCCGTCTCAGTTACACCGATCAGGTTCTTCCACAACGGCACAACAAGTGTCCTCCTCTCTTTTCTTCAGAGCTGACGAATGGAGGTTATTTCAAGGAGACGCAAACCAAATTTTTTTTAAATGAACTTGTTCAGCAGAGCCGTTAGATCTCAAGAAGAAGACGCAGTGCTTCTAATACTGTTGGTGTGTTTGTGGAAAATGTGTGAGCCACACACCAACTCATGAAGTGCAGTTTAGCGAACAGCGGGGGCTAAAAGTAGATATGGAAAATGCACATTGTTCTGCTGGGCTGCTCTACAAAGAGGAACGCCCGATGAGCTGCTAAAAGAAGAAAGACATGGGATTAGGGATTAGGTTTTAGGAATGGAGCTGGAAAGAATGAAAACAGGGAGCCAGGACGAAGCGAACAAGCTTAAAGTTGGGAGGTTGAGGATGTAGAAGAGAAGTGATTTGGTTCAAAGACCTCCCAAACCCATCAGCCTTTCATTTAGGATTTGGCTGAATGCTTACTTACAATGAGTGCCATTTGTAGGAATGAACTTTTTCATTAATCACTTTTATGAGACTAGAAATATGCAATGAGGAACCTTTGTACTGTCTACCCTTTTTGTACGCCTCTCATAACGTGCCTACTAGCGCTGCTAAATGTGCCTCAGAAAGTACCCGGCACTATGTTGATATAATGACAGAGGTCACATGCTCCGGTCAGAACTGAGCAAGGGGCAGCTTGAGTTTCTCCATGATGTAACGGCGTCTGTAACATGCCAGACGTGCCACCCTGGAACCCGCTGTTTGCCAACGGCAACAACCCTGCAGACATACGCGCACGCACACAGGCATGCATGTCCACACAAGTGGACCCACACTCTGTCAAAGGATTCAGCTAATTCACATGATGAGAGGATCAGAGGTCAAATGATTAAAAGCTTGTTTGTGGAGGCTGACGTTGTTGACGGCCTGGGCTGCTGTCCAACACCTTTCCGGTAGCTTCTTCCCCTAAAGAGACCGTCCGAGCCTCGGAGCCAAGAATGCTGTTATGCAGTCGTTGGATCCAGCTTCAGTTGAGAGTAATGACCAGGTGGAAACGCTCCAAATTTGTTCTAGACAGCATTTATATTGTTAGGAGTGCAAGTGCCTTTGTAAGAATGCAGCATAACAAACATTAAGTAATGAGGCAACGGAACAGAGAGTCTCAGCAGCCGACAGGGGTGAAATTTATGTTGTGTTTCTTTCTTTTTGGTCTCTTTCTCTGCTGTAGCTCCTCGAGCTTATCGCCAAGTCCCAGCTCCCCTCGCTCAGCGGCGTGGCGCAGAAGAACTACATGAATATTCTGGAGAGAGTGGTACAGAAAGGTGAGCCCCGCCGCTCTTCTCTTGCTCTTTTTATAAAGTCACTCAACTGGTTTGCTTCTCCACTTCGCTCCTTTTTATTCGTGCAAGGGTTTCATCTCTCTGCTGCGGCACAGTTCAACCCCTCGTCCAGTCTGTTTTAATTTTCTTTGTAGTTGGATCAAATGCACAGAGAAGTAGAATGCTCATCTTTTCTTCTCCACATTAACACGCACAATCTAAGTAGGGCAAAGATGAAGCCTCCCTGCTGTTGTCTGCACCAGTAGGTGAGAAAATGAGCTCTGACCACATCTAAAGAAAGCTGGGGAGTGAATTTAGTGCTTTAATGGCACAGTGAAAAACCCTGACAGTCACCAGACCCCTCTGCAAGTCACAGTGTAAACTAAATGTTCTCTCTGGTAAACAGAGATTCAGGTTGTTTAGGTCGCATTATGAAACCTGCTGGCCAAATATTATGAGTGTCACAGGAGGAGAGTACAGCCACTCAAAAACAATCTCTTTTAATAACGTGCTTTTCGATGAGTCACAATAACTACTGTACTGTTTGCCTGGTAGCGGCTAATCTCTCTGTAAAACCCAGGCTTTAAAATGTCACTTTTCGGTCACGATTGTGGTAATAAATATAGTTGAATGAATGTCTTCTGATTTGACTCCTCAGTTCTGGATGACCAGCAGAATGTTCGTCCCATCAAGGAGCTGCTGCAGACGCTCTACGTCTCACTGTGTGGTCTTGTTCAGGACATGGGCAAGTCTGTCCTGGTGGGGAACATCAACACCTGGGTGCGTCGCATGGAGAACATCATACAGTGGCAGCAGCAGCTGGACAACATCCAGATCAACAGGGTAAGCGTCTGCCCAACATAGAGGACGGAGAGCTGGATTTACAAACAAATGCACGTTTCTATATTCATGACTCTTTCTGCCTCCGGTTTCCTTCAGACCCCATCTACAGGCATGGCTCTGACCGACCTGCCTGCCAGCCTGCAGCTGAACATCATGCAGCGTCTGTCGGATGGCAGGGACCTGGTGAGCCTGGGCCAGGTGTGCCCCGAGCTGGGGGCCCTCACTGAGGACCGGCTGCTGTGGAAGAGACTCTGCCAGTACCACTTCACAGACAGACAGGCATGTCGAAATGAATGGATGATCTGTAATTGTGTGTAGAAACAGAATGATGCACTCATTGCCCGTACACACATTAGCATACATGGCAGGTTAGTTGTCTTCTTCATTGTCCTTAAACTGTGACACTGGATGCCCTACGATCCCTCTGCAGGGAGGTAAGGCATCTCTGATAAACTAGCCTTGCTACTGGAAAATGGGAGGCCGCAGTGTGTATACTGACACTACAGTAACCCAGCACCATGCTCATGGAGGCTTTAAGCTAAAGTAGGCTACAGTGACGCTTTCCTACAGGTTAGAGTTTGGGGGGGGGGGGCACTTATCCATCAATGCTAGCAAACCTACTCATCTTTTGAGCAGTTACTCTGTGGGTAGTAGTGAAATGGGGTATGAAGAACTTCCAAAGTAGACATTTCAAAGTATTTTTCTCGTCATCACGTGTCTGTTTTCCTCCCCTTCAGATTCGAAAGCGCCTGCTGGTGTCCGATAAAGGTCACCTGGAGTGGAAGAAGATGTACTTTAAGCTGAGCCGCTGCTACCCTCGCAGAGAGGAATATAGTGACACCCTGCACTTCTGCACACACTGCCACATCCTTTTCTGGAAGGTAGTGTATTTTAATTTTTTCTCCCTTTCACTTGATCAAAGTGGATATGAAAGTAACATGTTACCGTTAGTAAAGCTGCACTTCGAGGATAAAACATTAAATATTGACCATAGTGCGTCTTCGTTTCACAGGAGACAAACCATCCCTGCACAGCCAACAACCCAGAAAGTTGCACCATGTCCCTCTCCCCTCAAGACTTTATCAACCTTTTCAACTTCTGATCCCCTCCCCATGAATCCAGATGAACTCTGTACATACTGTACATAGAAATGTACAATTTTCTTTTTGTTCAATAGTGCAATCAATTGTTTTTAGTTGAGGTATGACCAGAGGAGGCTCAGGCAGGGACAATTATGCAATTGAGTTTCTTTAAGAGTAACGAGTCTTCTGGGAGAGTTCAATGTTGAAAGCGAGTGAATGTGACGGAGTCGGCCTGTGGGTGGAGGAGGGAAGGGCAGTGGACGAAGGGGACCCGTGGCTGTTGGTGTTGTCTTAGTTTGTGTTTTTCTGAAATGTATACCCCCCAAGGTAAACCCACTCCTGACCTTGGATGAATTACACTCGTTTTTTCCAATTTGGAAAATTTGGTTTTCCAACCTTGTGATTTTATATTTTTTATTTTTTTTTATCGACACAGGAAGTAGGAAGAATGTTTGTTTGAAATTGTGATTAGTTTAATGTATTGCAAGGCCTGCTCACATGGGAGGATGCAACGTGTTTTGACCTTCAAATGAAGGTTGGCACTGGGACGGAGAGTAAATCCTGAGATTATTAATGCAAGCAAGAGATCGATCATTGGCCTGTGTGACGACTCTATGTTGATACACCACAATGTTTTCTATTTTCCTTTGTTTTTCCACTTTTTTTATAAAGATTTGATATGACTTTTTTTAAAATTGTGTTCATTGTTTGCTGTGGCTGCTATAGCAACAGCACCTGAGTGCAGTATTACCAAAGATATCGAAGTCACTATAACTACGATGTGTGTGCCTTATCGTGAAACTTGAAACCGGTACAGCTTATTCCTTGTTTGCAGTGTCTTCAGATCCTGTCTGCTGTCTGATCAGCAAATGTCTCATTTACAGATGAGTGCTATTTAGGATCTGACGCTCTGATACCAACGTTTTCTGTAGCCTCCTGCATGATTTTTGAAAACACCCAGCTGAATGTGTTTACTTCTTTATTTAAGTTCTGGATCTTTATTTATTTAAGTTCTGGAAAGTGGCTCAACCTGCACTATTGGATTTGAAGGAATGGATATATTGGTATTAAAAGGTGCAGTTTGACTCAAGACTATCACTGCTCAGGTGGTGAGGAAGGATGTACATGCTATGCATTGCGTTCTGTTTATGTTCTGTTGATTAAATAAAAGAAAATGACTTGACCTCTGCCATCAGTTCTATGTAGTCATCACGCAATAATGTGACTTTCCTCAGCACACACTGAAGCATCATGTAGGACAATTTTCTTCAGACACTTAAAATGCACACTGGCTTCCTGGAAGCCAGAGCTCAACAGGACATTTGCCTGCTCTCTACTGGACAAATGATGAACTGCAAGGTAGTAGTTCATAAAACATTGGCTCGGACACTAGTTCTACTTGGTGCCATCACTATCAACAGAAAATGTTTTCTGTTTCTCAGCTTCCATCACTGCTCATATCTGGATGTTTCTTGACATGATGGCTCTCTAATTAAAAACAAAAAAAAACTTTAAAATACAATTGAACTTCGCCAGTGTCATTAAACCAAAAAGAACTCCAGGGCATTCGTCATACGAGCTCTGATCAGAAAACACTGTTCAAAAGTTTCAAAATGGAATCTTCTCAAACAACTGATTTAATTGTTGCATTAGGACAACTGCTCAAAACAAAATAAAAAAGCAAATTAAACTCCTTTTTGCATGATGCTCAGACAATACAAACAATATAATTCACTGCTGGTTACACAATGTTTTTAAATAAATAATATTTATACAAATATTTAAATATTATTCATTTTAGAAAAGTTGATTTAGCACATAGGTCATTGTTATTGTGCGTCGCCCACTGCACCACTGCACATATAGTGCCGCCCTGCTCCTCAGGGCGTATATGTAGCTTTTACAGAGTAAGCATGATGTGTGTGTGCGTGACTGGCAAAGGCATGGATGATACAGCTGTCAAAGCAACAAGACACAGGCATCGTTTAAAGGCCATAGAAATGGGTCATTCTGCCCACAGAGTAAGAGTCAATCTTTTTACTATACTGATCACAAACACTGTCTTATCGCCCTCATCAATCCAGTTTCAAATCTGCTGGTTTAAGGCAATACTCCCCATCGGTTTTACATCAAAAAGATACTAGTGTTTTGTTGCCTCGACCACAGAAAAAGAAGGCAATTTTAATGTTACATTCCCGCCTTTGTTTTTTTTCTTCTTCTGAGATAAACATTAGAATTTCTCTGAATTCCTAATCTGCATTCCCACGTATCTAAAGCTGCATGTGTCTAGCTAGCTACCACACTACTCATTTTCTTTAATGATGCACCCCCTCCCCCACCTTTGTTTTACTACTATCATGCAAACATACAGTATAATCTACAGTCTGTGCCTCTTGAAACGAATAAGCACCAGTAAGAAACTTTCTGATTTCAACTCCTGCTATTGGGAGTCAGCAGTGTTTGACGTTACAGAAGAGTTACATCGGTTCAAATGAAAGTGATGAAGTTGGTTGCATATTGTCATTACATTGTTTTCTGAAAATGGGTGTGCCTCCTGCATCCGTCTCCTGCATCTCCTCCACAGTATGCCAATGGAAGGAAATGTGGGGTTTGTTATATTATATTCCAGCCAGTGGAGTCTGGTGGGCTCATGACGTTGACAGCAGCACCCTTTGAATTCCTTTTTATGCAGCAGTAGAGCTCGTTTAACACACGGAAGGAAACTGTCCTGTTCTCCTCGCCTGCCTTAATTAGAATAGTTGTTAATGGGTTATTGAGTACTGAGTTAGCATTGAGCCACACCGACCAGACGTGGACCCACAACCCTTAAATCCAACTCTTGACACGCGTTAATAACCATTCGGCTTTGGCAGCATTTCACTTTCTGTCTGAGCTCCCAGTGCACATGCAGAGAGAGGTGGGAGAGGCGGTGTGGGGTGAAAATCCACAAAACCCTCCCGGACGGGATAAGTACCAACTGCAGAGGATCCCGAGATGCTGAGGATCTGCAGTGGTTCATGAGGTGTAGCCAGGGAAAGTAGTCGCCACTGTGGAACTGCAGTCCTGTGTATGCAAACAAATGAGCACTGAGTATTATGCGACACATGCATGCACATATAGAAGACTTTTGGTTTTTGAGGTTTTGAGAGAGAAAAGGAGTGGCATGATTATAAATAATCTGGCAAGACGTAAAGAAGGAGTTGCAAAGGAAAGCAAAGGGAAGAGTTACCAGAGTTAGTAAATGTCACAGAGAGGTACGTTCTCTCTTTCAGAGTTCTGAATAATCCACTCAATAGCATCCCAACCCTACAGAGTCACACAGAGAAACAGAAGATTAAAGAGGAGACAAAGGCCATACACAGAGATAGGCAGGTGAACGCCACTGGAAATAGTAACTTCTGACTGTGTGTGTTGAGTAAACTGGCCCAACTAACAGTAAAGTCCCAGTTAGAATGCATGCAAAGAAATCAACAGCAATACCATAATTACTGCATGAAGATAAATGTGCTGATTTTATTTTGTGATACCTTCCTGGCGTTAGCAGACATTCTCCTAGCCATCATCCCCTCCAGGTAGCT
Organism: Gadopsis marmoratus; assembly: GCA_036023855.1. NCBI lineage: Eukaryota > Metazoa > Chordata > Actinopteri > Centrarchiformes > Percichthyidae > Gadopsis > Gadopsis marmoratus. Next base: position 3,587 of record JAVQJF010044224.1, on the reverse strand, counting down.
GCTGAGACTCACTCCCTTCACTGTAATTATGGCCTCCTGGGTCAGGACGGTACTGAGGAGTGGGCGAGGGAGGCGGCAGAGAAACAAGATGCACAAACAGCTCATTCTTGTTCCTATCGCTGTGCGTGTATGAAAAAAGGCTAGCTGCACGCACACCGCCCGGAAATGTTCTCAGAAAGGAAGTGCAAAGTTGAATAAACGGTAGTGTACTTACACCTCAGGGTTGTCTGGGTGTGGTCTGTAAACAAGCCTCTCGTCCACTGAAATCAGGTTGGTGAGAGTAATCTGGAGAATAAAATACTTATGGGATATTTACATGGAATATGATGATGCAAACACAGTGCACACTATTGATTTGGGAATATTCCATTTTGGAAAAAAGTAGTACATTTTAGTGCATTATGATATCGCCGATGTCACAGTCTATCCAATAGCAGAGGTACATTTGAATGCTGGCTGACGTCACGGCCGGCAGCGTAAACTTACATTTGTCGAGCACAGCTCCATCTTCTTCTCTTCTGGGTCGACTATGGAATGTTCCTTCACATACGTCTGTGTATGGCTGGTTCCCAGTATCTACAAACGCAGAAATCCACAGTAAGTACAGTGACGTGGGCCCAAATAGCATGTGTCATGGGTGTGTGCATGACACACCTTGTACAGGACCCACTTCTGCTTCTTGCTTTGGAGCCTCAATGTCCTATACATCTGTGTGTGTGTGTGTGTGCGTGTGTGTGTGTGTGTGTGTGTGTGTGTGTGTTGATGACTGACCGCTCGCACAATACCCGGGAGGCCCCACTCTGTGCTGAGGAGTCTGTGGCTGTGCAGGCGTCCCAATTCATCCAGATTGCGCTCCAGCACATCCACCCCGACCACGTTAGGGTTCATGGGGTTTGGGTACTTCCTCATGGCAGCCTTGATCACCGTCTCCCATGGGTAACTGCAACAGTCCAGAATAGCATGAAGGGGCAGAAACACATTAACTTTCACTGCTGTCTTAAACTTGATGCCAATCCGTTGATACACTGACAAAGACTTAATTAACAGAGTGTATAATGTGTTTCATGATCTATGATCATGATATTAAGTCAAGTGCACAGGGTTACTGAAGTCTGTGCTTAATCAACCTTCCCTTATGTGCTTGTCCGGGACAAAACTATGACAGGGGAGGCTGTGGATGTGGCTGAGTCCTGATGTTATAATGTTATGTGCTCATAGTGACTCACCATCACTGCACTGCTATATAATACAGCACGTGGAATCTACTGAACAGAATCATAAAGCCATGAGCATGAGGGGAAGTCAAATCTGATTTATTTAAACTCACTTAATGAAGCTGAGCCCTACAATGACAGGCTGGTTCATGCTGCTTCGTGAACGATCAATAACAACAACAACAACAAACCCGTGTGACCAACCTGAAGACATGTTCCGTGCTCCAAATCTTCATTTTCCAAAAGGCAGCCCTGACCTTATCGCTGAGAAACCGACACCGTACTTCACCGGACCATTTTCATATGAGGAACTAGCTCCGGTGACCGGAGAATAGGGCCTATGATGGAAGCAAACGAGCATCAGTGAAGCGAGTCCAGGGAGCGCATCTCCGCTCTCCTCTGCGCAGACTGTCCAAGACGCACTGCGGATCCCCGTGTCACAGCAGCAACGCGCGCAAAACATGTAATTTAGAGATTATAACAAATAGCAAGTGCGGTAAGAGAAGCCGGTGCAACAGCGGAGCCACTGGGTGTAGCGATGTGTCGTTCACGAGTGAACCGTTCACTGAGCTACTCCTTTGTTGTGTGCGAGTAGTAGGAACTAGTTCTCTCAGAGCGTGAGTCGAACGGTCGGACGCGCATTGCGCATCAACAATGTAGTTTTGTTCTTCTCACGTGACAGCTACACGGGCTCAGGACTGGACAGGAAGGAGTAGTAGTGCTCTGTGCAGATGATGGATCAGCACCTGTGCGGCAGGAGCGGGAATGAGGAGCGTTACCGTAAACGGAGAGTGGCGGAGATCGAGTGACAAAGACACAGAGCTGAGGAAGTGAAAACCCTCTGAGGAAGACTGTCTGTATCTTCAGGTGTCTGCATGACCACCAGCTCCTGATACTGAAGTTTATTCTTCTTCTTCTTCTTCTAGTTTTACGGCGGCTGGCATCCAGGTGCATTACCGCCACCTTCCGCTCAACAGACAATAGTCTTACTATCTACATCCCTTCATTTTTGAGTTCTGACTTTAATCTCAGAATGCTAAAAAAACATTTCACATGTGGCCCTAATCCTCTTCCGTAAAAAATAGAGCTTCTTAAAAAAAAGAGTAGTACATTTTGCTGAACGGGAACTGAAGAAATGAGTCACTAACAGGTTTTGCCATCGCTATCTAGATGTCAAGTCAGACGTGTGAAATACAGGCCCCTGGTCATGAATTTCAAAATAAAACCATTTTATTTGTCATCATTGTCTAACCGACATCATGCCTTTGAAATATCTGATAGAGATATACAGCCTATGGTTTTAGGAACATTATACAGTATGAGGCAATTAGAAAAGGATTTAATAAGTGGCTCTGTCTGTTGTAGTTTAGGCTACACTTTTTAATAATTTTAATGCTACACGCTCTCCTTATTAACAATGTCTTAATTTCACTGACATTTGGCTGGAAAACTCATTTAATACATTATAACCATCATCCACTTTTATTATTTTTCATTAGACCTTCATACAACTAATAGTAGGCCTAGTTAGTTAACATAGTGAACAGCTGGTATTTTTATCCAATTAGGCGAGAAATAGACACATTTTTACTGTTTAACTTTGAAGGCTAGAGCATTTGTTATCCTGCCGTACTCTGGTTGTGTCTGGCTGACTTGATGGAGCTGACAAAGCGCTGCAGCAGCATCAGCCTCTCCATATCTGCGCATGCGTACAGCATCCTTCCATCCCCCCCCCCCCAAAGAAAAAGGTGTCACCAAGCGAGCGGAGCTGTATCAAGCAAGACGCAGACAGCAAGGAGCAAGCAGGAAATACTGCGATAGCACTTTCAAACTAGAAAAATTGCATTTCCTGAAGAAAATGCGTGTGAATGCTGAAAAGCTGAAGGTCTGTCGCTAAACTAGACAGCTGTGCAACAAACTACAGAAAATGCACAAATCTGAAATGCAGAAATGTGAAATGAATTGCCAGAATTAAAAGTTAAATGTAACACCTGGAAGAAGAAGCTAAGAGCTGAAATACAAATAAGCTGAAAGCTAAACTGTGATATTGTAATTAATTGTTAAAGAAAGCACAATATTTTAAGTATAAATTGTATAAAGTATATTGTAGTAAAGTAGTATAAATTAAGTATAAATTATAAAACTTAAAGTTGTTGTTGAAAGGTTTGTTGAAAGGTTGACGATAAACTGGATAGCTGACTTGAATGTTGAATAATATAGAAAATAGCTGAATACAAGCATAAATGTCCTCAAAGAGCTGAACATTTTGATAATTTGAATGGTTTCTGTAGCTCAAAGTATGAAGAAGTTATATGAGGAGGAAGATGATTTGGAGGTTATATATTCCTAGAATATTGATGTGTTAAAGAGAGC
>JAVQJF010044207.1:0-12443 GCA_036023855.1 Gadopsis marmoratus | reverse complement strand
TGCAAGGTGTGAAAGCATCAGCTGCAGGATGTGCAAAGCTCAGTGTGCAATACAAATCGTCTTGGGGCTCACGTTAATAGAACGTGTAGAGCCCTTGTGAGAGAGGGGGGGTTATGGGGTATGTGTCCGAGTCAGAAGGGGGGTCCCATCCTTGTTGATGAAAGTGCAGTGAAAGTGGCATGGTGGCTTAACGTTTCCCATAGATATACAGTAGATTAATCTGGGTCTCTGTTAAACCAAAGTGTGAGAGCTGGTGGACTCCTTGGACCGCTGGGACTGAAAAAGAGCGCCTCCATTCTGGCTCCACTGTTGCTCATTCAGGAGGCTCTACTAATAATCAATTTCTGGGCAACTTCTGGCAGGGACATCATTTATGGCAAACAGTCTAAATACCTATTATGGGGAGACATGAATGGGTGGAAGTTGAGTTATTGGCAGGCCCTCTCGCACTGTGCAAATATGTGGCAGTAAAGTGGACTGGGAAATTTACATATTCAGGCATCCTGTGCTCCAGATTGGAGCAGCTGATTTGGTTTCAATTGTATATGAACACAATAGCCTCGAGGATGTTTCAGCTCAAATCGTACTGTTACATTTTTCCCTAGCATCACTTAATTAGATCACACACTGCACAGTCATTGTGTTTTATATGAAAAGCATGCAAAACATTTATGCTACTACTGCTAAGATAAATAGAGGCTTTGTGGCTTCATAAATGTTTCCCTCACATCCTTATTAATCCCTCAGATCATATTCAAGCAAATCTTAACTGCAAATTTCCAGAGGGTACCTTCAATTATTGTCAAGTCGCTTCCGGTTTTCCCCCAAATCCTCAAGCAGCTTGCTTGTACCTGCAGAGATATGGAAGCCATCCAGGGAATTATGTTGTCTCACATTTTTCAGGCTGTTCCCCTGGCATCTGTCTGTTTGCAAAAAAGAAAGATAGTCTGTGCCCTCTGCAGGGCAATCTACCTGACTCATAAGCAATGGGCTCACCCCACCTGCTGTTTTGACATCCATGTCACCTCATAGATACCTCAGAGCAACACATTGCTCAATCTGGTGATCCCTAGCTTTGCTTCATGTTTCTATATTAAACTTGGTGTGTGTTAACAGTGAATTTAGGGCATTTTATTCTTTTACTTGCATCAAAATTTACATTTACTTCAGTGTGCCTTTCATTTTCTGTCTCCTTTTACATTCTTGAAGACAGAATAACTTCACTTTCTGAAAGAGGACCTCATGCTTAGTCACAATTAATTATTGTACCCCGCAGAGTGTCTCAGTGAACTCGTTCATCACAGCTCACTAAATAAATCAGGAATCCATTAATTGCATTTCACAGCAGTCATGATCTGCAAATTAGGAATCAAGGAGCTCATTTTGCATACACTGCTGTGATTGCATGGTAGACACAAATGCAATTATTCCAATCCTTTCTGCTCTGATTCTTTCCCAGTTTTTGCTCGTTGTGTCATTTTCCCAATGTTTTATCGTGTATGAAGGTGTTTTGTTTGTTCTGACCCTGTCCACTAATAAGCTAAAACATGCTCTCAAGGAGGCCAGAGAAAGAAAAAATAACATTGTTGTTCCAAATAAATATTTTAGTGGAGCAGTATTCATTAAGCAGCTACTGAAAACAGTTCAGTTTCTATTTTTTCTCACCACCTGATGATGCCTACAGTAGATATTGCACCTTGTGACTGCCGTTGTTGTAAGGTGGTCTTATTCTGAGTCTGCCAATCAGTCAACAGCTGGATAGCTGTGACATTTCTCCCAACGTAGAGAAAATAGGTTTCCTGGAAATCAGGCAGCGAGTGCAAATTCATGCTTGTGAGAGGGTGATGCAACTGCCCTGGCATGTACAGAGATGTTGAGGATTTCTAAAAAGACAGTTGCTGTCCAATACTCCACACGCCAAATAAGTAACGTCCCTGGGAAATCTGCCTGTTTGGTGACAATGGTTTTCATTGTTCATGAGGTTGCCTAACACCTGAGTCATGCTCAAGCTTCCTCATCAGGATCATACAGGCCGACCAAGCTGGTGAGTGGATTCTTTACTTTGAGAAAGTCCTATATGTGCGAGGCTTGGTCTAAGACAATATCTTCTTCTTGGTTTGAGAAAAATTCCAAACTACATGAGATGATGTGGTTTTTCTATAATAGGCATATTATGGTGTATAAAAGAATAACTGTGGTCACTTTAGATTTCATTGCTGAAACACTGAATAAAGCTGAGGACAGGGATAGCCAAAACATGTTTGCCCAAATGAATTCAAATGCATATGTGTTTCCCAGCCTTCCTCTGAAATCTACAGTTTATCCCTTTGTGTGCAGTTGCTATCCAACTCTCCATATAGTAAGGATTAGAAAATGAAACGATGTCTTCAGTCCAAGGAATTGTGATTTGATGCATATGTAAATGTAAATGAAATATTAACATTCACAGCAAAACAGCACATCCAGTTACATATCTATAGTACACCACCACCACCACCTCCCTATGCCCTGTAATGTTTCCTGTCAGTGAGCTCTTTGATCTGAAGGCTATACAGTGCACTCATTTGCATGTTTCTACTGTACTGCTGCTTTATTGTCACTTGTCAAAAACGTTTATTATGCTACCATCATTATTGCTATTCTGATACCTCTGTGACATTAACGCTTTCTTTCAGTTTATGTGCGATATCCAACAAGGCTTTGAAAAGGATATTGTCCCAAAAGTCACCATTGTCACATAGCAGTCTGTCCATCCGTCCATCCATCGGCCCATCCACGTGACTGTCAGTTTACAGGGTTTGCTTGCTCTTTATTTTACCTTTCTGCTGAGCACAGCAACTGCAGTGAATGTGAGCCATCCAGCCGACAAAGCACTGATTAATTGTCTTCCTGCAACAAGCGAGAGTGAGAGCAGAGGTGGGGGGAGGTTTAGAGGATGGACAGTAAAATGAATAGCAGGGGGATAAGTCCTACATGAACAAGTCCTCTGGCTGAATCATCGTTTGCCTCCTGTTGTGTATGTATACATTTCTAGTGTGTGAATACAAATCTGTGCATACCTGTCCTCGTGTATATGTCTTTCCGTCAGTCAGTGTGTGTTTGCTTCCTCCAAACCACAGATATGCAAATGTTTTGCTTGTGTACACGAAATGCTCTTTCTTACACAGCACAGCCTTAACCCTGCTGACAATCCTCCCTCGCTCTGCTCTCCCTGCAGGAGGTCAGATGTGTGACATCTCATCAGCCAGGCTGTATTTGAGATAAGTGAGGAATCAATACTTATTGATTAGGGGAGCTGCCACAATAAACTCTTCCCTCATGCTGCCTGTTTTGCCTCAGCATCAGGGTATAGAAAGCAGATGGCCCTGCGTACCCAATTGTGCTCGGCACACGGGACGTGTTTAGTGGCCCAGACAGGACCTCTCCGCAGGAATCAGCTGTGTCCTACTGCCTCTCCAACAGACTGATAAATTTAGATTCTCATGCAGATGCACACATACCGTGGCACTCTGTCACTGAAAGATATGCCAAGGAGTAAAAATCATTTTTGAGAAAATGTAAACCATTGTTTACATTTCTGTGTGATGTGTAGTAAATGCTTGAGTGTTGGTGTACTACCCTTATGCTTGCCAAACCTTGACAAGAGAGGAAATTAGCTCAGATTTCCCACAACCCATCGCTCCACTCGTCACTCGATTCAAAGCCAATTTACTGCACCAGCCCTTTTACCGTTGCTGACACTGGTCATCTTGCCACATGGCTCACCTAAATTAATTTATGTTTCTTTTTCAGTTTTGTGGTGTAGTTGAGAGCTCTGTATTCAATACTCCATGGAAACATTGAACTCACTATACCTGAACAGGTGTAGAGAGGGAGGTAAAAGCCAAAAGCTGTGTCACTGACTCAGCACAATGTGCAATCTGCCACATAAGCAAAATAAATATACCACCAGGAAAAAAGAGATAGTCAAAAAGGATTTAAATCAATTATTTAGTGTTAATCTAACATTGATACTCCGGTCTGACATGAGATCCAGAAAGCAGAAACATGTTTCACAGATATTACTGAAAGTGTCACATACCAGGAACACTGTGCCACAGGTTTTTCTTGCGTTTCATTAAAACCATTTATCACAAACACTGAACTGTGGCTGAAAATTACAGGAAAACATTTCCTCCTGGCTGACACAAAATAGGATATCAAATTCTTAGTTTGTTTATTTTTGTATTCCAGTAAATTAACACATTGTGTGGGAGTTTTATTAATGACCTCTGATGTAAAATAACTGAGAATCCCTGTTTTGCTTGGGTTATTTTATTAACATGCTGTAAACTGCCAGCCCTATGAGGTCTCCAGGGACAGATAATTTGTGGTCAAATATTAAATGCTTGTGCAATATGTCAACTTAACATGACGGAGTGTATAAAGCCGTGTGATTTCTAATGGCATACTTCATCAATCATAGGCAGAGCCATCCTTTTAGAAAGTTACTACAGAGTGTGGCGTCATTATATAAACAAATAAGGCAGAGCATCTCCCACTCAGTTCTCTCTCTGTTTCAGCAGAATGCTCATTTACTCAGCACCAAAGGATGTGAGTCGGGTTGTGAACAAAAAAAAGTATTAAAGAATAACAGACACTTCTGTGACAGATAGGCTGTTCCTTTTATAGATGCTACTCCCTCATTTTCTTTTTGAGCTGACTCTACACACTCCACCGAAGAGAATGATTAAGCAGACACATTCACGAGAATACACTCAGGAGTTATTTATGCAGACCAACATAGTGACTTATTTCCTGTGGAAATCCAGTATTTCACAATAACTTCCGGTGTCTGAGTGTAGGCGTTAAAATCAGTCTAACTTAACCCGGTTTCAAATACCAGTGAAGAAAGTCCCCGAAAGGCAAAGGGGCGCAATTAAAAACAACTTTTCATGTAAAACCAATAAGGTAGAAACTGACGCAATAATGATACTTTAATCAATCAAAGTGTTCATGCAGATCATGCAGTTTTGCATGACCTTGAATTTCTTAAACTCCAGGCTCAAGATAGACCCAAGCAGAGCAGATGTTCATACATAAATATGTGTACTGTGATGTCAAAGAATAGGTCAAATGTTTCCTTCCTTTTCTGGAATATCTAATTTAGACTCTTTTACATCATTAATTACTTTGAAGGTTACTGTATCTCAACTGGATAGAAAACAGTATACAAAATACTGTATTTTGTTTACAGGCCACCAGTTGACAGAGAAGGAAGGATCCTGTTAAAGCATTCATAATTTTGCTGATTCTACATGAAAAACCATTTTGTGCACTTTATATTTTTAGTTTTTGTTCACATGTGAGCACAATATTCAAGGCTCTTTTTCTACCGTTCTGTGTAAGATAGGCATTGCAGTGGGCGCATGCTATTAAATTGGAATATTTTCCTTTATTCATAAGGAAATATTAATGAATTAGACAGCTCTCTTTGAATTTGATAGTAACTGCTGAATAGAGTGGGAGGGATAATCAGACAACCAAAAAGTGTAGTTTATTGTCCCAAACTCTGGGATCATTTGGGAATATCAGTGTTGTCCATGAGGATATCTTGCAATCCGCCTTAAAGAATTATTCCTGGACCGGAGCCTTTCTCTCTGTCGCTCACATGACCCATGGTGCCCTGAGAAGATGCTCATGACCTGTTTGTCCCACTGCTCTGCTTTCCCATCAGACACAGGATATGTGTATCAACGGGGGAGGGCTGCATGCTGAGACATCCTTAATATTGCAAAGCCAAACAGATGTTGTGAATGCACTGTTGTACAGTTCATGTCATCAGCTTCTGTGTAAGAAGATTTTTGGTTGATTTCCCCTTAATTAACATTAGGCATTTTCCAACCTAACACTTCTGGGGACTCCCTGAGAGTAACTGCCCACTAGCTCCCACGGGAACTACGTACATTCGAAGGCTTTTTATCTGCTTGCATTTGCCAATAGGAACGCTGCAGGGACGGTTGGTGTAGCAACTTAACTCAAAATGTCACACACAATATTTTTATATTTCGCTTTGACGTGTCAAAATTGCATTGTATTTCCCCTGTCACATGTATGCTCAGTAAAGCCTGGACCTCACTGACGGCCCATGTGTTTTGGTCCATTTTGTAAGGCTACCATCACGAGCTGTTACACAGGTTTTTAATGATGGCGGTTGCCTGTGTTGCATTGGCTCATGTGTTCGACCAATCAACGTACACTTACACCTGGACCAATCACTGTACACTTTCATCACTCAAGGTTCCTCTTGTGCTGGAAGAGTGCATACTCTGAAGTAGGCGCTAAAAAAGTCCCTCAAAATGGCATTTTAAGAGCTACGATCGCTCCCAGTTCATGCAGCATGAACACAACTAAAAAAAAGGAACAATGAAAAAGTCAGAAAACACCTACTGCTAATCACCTCATATGTTTAAGATGTCTGCAGTGGAATGTGGCCTCGTCCACTCCCACCAGATAATTATGCCTTTGAAACAGCACTTTCACATTACACCAGCACTAGGCCTGAAGTAGTTCTCTAAGAGCTGATTTATAATCTGCTACTTAAGCATAAATAGAGTGCAGGGTGAAGGCACAGACTTGCACTCATGAAGATGAAACCAGGAGATGCTGCGTGTCAGGATTTGTGATGTCAGCACGTGATGAGCTTTCATGAGCACTGTATATTGGGGAATCACTCCCATGTCAAGCTATTTATGCATTATATCTAAGTGGAGTGTAAGACCCTGATCAATGTAAAGTAGTCCTTGATCTTAATTAATAATCTACTCCATTACTTAAATGACACAGTGGGGTCTTTTGAGTAATGGTGCCAGCTGCAATCAATAGGGAACCCACTCATGTTATGTCCAATGCACTTACAGTAGCCTTTTGTAGAGCTTACAAAGCACAGATAGCCATTAATAAAGCAGTTTATGATGCAGAAAGCGATGGAAGGAAGCAGGTTCATTTCATTATGTTTACACAGAGGTTCTTGTCTAAACCAATAATACCTAAAGAAAACATGTAGGTAGGATAATGATGATTAGTTTAGATATTTAACAGACACATAAATCTTGAGAGGTTGTGCTCTGGGCCTTCCATACAGATGCCTGACTCTGCTGTTGGTTTTACAGTATGGACTCCTAACCTCAGTCTGGGGCTCTGCAGAAAGTAACACAGTCAACCTTTTCAGTACTTTAGCATGAATAAACTATGACATCAAAGTCCATATATGTTTTTACTTTACATAGTAAAATAAAACCCAGTAGATCACTTTGCTTGAATGTTTTTGCCACAGCAGCGAAGCATTTCCTCTCAGAAACCCTTCAGTTAAATCTGACTAAGGCCACTTACAGCATCCTCTAATTACAAAATAAAGTACCCACTCATTCAGTCTTAATGACACATATCACTAGTGGAAATCTCATAAAATCTGAAAAAAAAATTCATCTGGACTACATCCAAAAGGCTTTGGACCCAGTGAGGTCATCACTGTGGTGAACATAGAGCCGTTTGTGGGTTGGGTTTTTGTCAGGCTGTGACTAAAGAGTGATTCAGGGTGTGTGTTTAATGATTCAGAGGTGAGTTGTGAGAACTACACCTTCTTTTAGGGACTTTCCCCCCCCCCACAAACTTTCAAAGCCTAGTGACCTATATTCCTATTGCTACTACTGCATACCTCTGCATCTACAATGCAATTAAGTGTTATTCCATTTTTCCAATGTTGCCTATTACCCTATCCTGCTGACTTGACTTGGCCCTAGTAGCTGCACTGGTTTGTGGGTTATGCATGCCAGTCAAATGATACTGTGTGTTGCAATCGGAGAAGAACAGATGACTTCATATTCACATCACTGAGCAATGTGTAAGGGATGGGATAAACAGTACAGTAGTATAGGACGTTATTGTGCCCAGTAAGTTAATTTTATACTATACTTGTGGGCTGTTTTACCTCCTGAGGTTATATTGGGCACTGTTATTTTTATCTAATCAAAAGGTGACACATTTTCCCTCTGTAGTAGTTAGGTGTCAAAAAAAAATTCCCACATTTCCAATCCACTAATATCAAAGTGCTGTGTTCAGGCTGAAAGATGGCTCTATCTGTGCAGGCTTTTGATGCAAGCAGATGAGCGATCCGTGCAGATGCCGAGTGGCTCCAGTCTAAAGAGGAGACTCCTCCCTCTTACCTAGCACAGACAGGCACGAGACTACTGCTGGGCTGGCACCAGAACAAAGCCCACCAACAGCTGCTTGATAATGTGCTACCATTAATTACAGTCTGATGCCTCAAGTCTGGCCTCTGTCGCTGAGCAGAGAGCCCTCTCTTGCTGAGCACGGACCAATTATCTAAGAATGCGTTGCACAGCGTTAACGAGACATAACGCTAAAATATTATTCTCTCTTGCACTTTTACACATTCAGACCATGTGGGTCACCTTAAGGACATGAATTAATATTCTGTGAGTTGAACTGAGTCTTGGAGGGGCCATTGTGTTATTCAGCTAATCCTGTTTCTTTTATTCTGTCTTAAACAAGGTGATAAAGTAGCCTTGTATTTGCAAGAAACAGGAAAATGTTAGAAGATTTCTGATCTTTCAAAATCTCCACAGAGTCAATTTTGTATTTGCAGCACATTACAACCAGAGCCACAGTTAAGTGTAGCGTGACATTTAGTGGATCCCAGAGAAACCACTGCCTGACAAAATGAATAAACAAATCTGCAGGGGTCAAGGACTTAATGGCTGCAGATCTGTTTTGCTTGTTCCATTTTCTATTACTCAACTAGATGGTGTTGAGAAAGCAGCACTGCATGCACGTCCTGTACGAGCGCTACCTTTTGCAGAAAGACAAACGTACTTTGTCACTCTCATTTAGGCTCCCACTTTAACTAAATGCTTGAGCACTGATGATACACTGCAGCATAGTGAAGCATATATCATTCACCCTGGCAACTGTGGGCTGCAGTTGAGAAATGTCTGCTGTTGCCAAAAGAATAATTACATGAACTGACCCACAGTGCTGGACTTTCTATTATGTGATGTCAGTAGTGTCAGACATGGGAAATAGAAGTCCATGCAAACTTGCATATTGACTACAGGGCAGCTGTGAATTTCTCCATAAGCCATAGAGTGAACCTGCATTAAAATGAGTTTCTTGACTTTCTCTAGAAATACTTTTGTAGTAATACTTTTGACTAATATGCCTTTCGCCTATAATTTTAAGAGTCAGGAATAGGAAATTATGCTATTTTCACTTTTCTTTTTTGAGTGATATGAATGGCAAGAGATGTTTTGCCTGTTGGAAAACTGAGAAGCAGGGACCCTGGCTTTCAGACACTTTCACATCCCACGGGTATACTAGCACATACAGGTAAGGTATCAGGCTCTAATCCAATCATTTCCACCCTAATGGATCTTATTTATAGATATTCTGAAAGAGGATTAAAAAGTGATGAAAAAGCTGGGGCTTTGGCAAGTAAGGTATTGTACCTATTTTCTTAAAAAGATAATTTAACTGTTCAAAAAAGTCTGACAATTACAATAAAAAAATCTATCTAAGGATTTGATCAAAAAGGCACATGAAGCTCAGCTTTGTTAAATATTGTTATGTTCTTTCTTCTCATGGAGGGCTATCTTACTGTAACTACCTTGGGGAAAGCAAGCAGTTCTGTTGTTGCCACATAACCAGAAAGCTGTGCTTCTCTGCCCCAGGAAAGTAAGACAAAGGGCTCAGTGTTTGACGTCCGACCAGGCATCAGTGGCTGACTGCTTCTCCCCCCTTTACACTTATTCTCCAAAGTGGATGACCTGGCATTTGGCAGACACGTCCACCTCCCACCACCAGCAGCCACCTCAAAGGCAGTGGCTTACCATGTGTCCAGAACACAATGTAACACAATGCCAACAAACAGTCCAGGCACAGCGGTGTTGGATGACTTGTCTTTGTATGGTGTGAAAGGCTGATGCGGCAATTTCACAGCACAATGACAGAAGGTGAAGACCAAGAACCTAAAGGTGTACAGTTGAAAGTGTGTGTGTGTGTGTGTGTGTGTGTGTGTGTCCATACAAGGCTGAATTACCAACCAGGCAAAGCAGGCATCTGCCCCTGGACACCGGAACTGCAGCGGCTACAAACGTGTTAGGTTTACTGTGTGTCATCTGGTTTGTGCTAGTTTAATTGATCATTTGTTTTAGAATATGTACCACTAAAGCACAATACCAGCTGACACGATGAGGGTCTCAAGGTGGCTCCTTCTCTTACCTGGCCTGGAGGCACTGTCTTGTGCCTACATATTTATTTTTGCATGTTTTTTATGCTATTTAACTTCATCAGATAGTAGGCAGTAGAGAGGGGGGAGAGCGATGAGGGATGACATTCAACAAAGGTCCTTGGCCGGACTTAAGGTCTCTGGGAGGATGCTGTTACATGGTCAACGTCTTAGACACCTTAGCCACCAGTACTATATGTTACAATGACCGAATTAACCAGTTAGCAGGCCCCGGGGGAAATTTGCTATCGGGCTCCTATTCATAGTGTTACACCCCTTGGAAATTGTCTGTGTTTCCTCTTTTATTTTGAAAAGTCTGCTTGCCTTGCCTCTTTAGTTCCTGCCCCCATGTGTCATTTACTGGCCACACCCGTTCCCGAGTGCTCACCTGCCCCGATTACCTCGTTAGTCCCTTCTCTTTATATACCGGTTCCCTTCCTTTGTTCCTTGTCACGTCGTACTGTTAGTACCACTGCTTGCATTGTGCTTAGTTTCCATGTTCCTTGTGCTTCTGTCTCTGGACATACCTGTTGCCTGCCTACCAGTACCTGCTCGTAAGCAAACTAAGTACAAATAAACCATTGAACTGTTGCACTCTGCCTGTGATGTCTGCGTGTGGGTCCTATCCCTGCCTCCGGTACTTTGCAACCCGTGACACATGGTGTTTAGATTATTTTATTAAACACAATTGGATTCAAGAAAATGCACCATGTGAACAGTTGCCCACTTTGCACGGGGTGTCATCCATCCTTCCATGGTGTGTTAAAGTAAAGTAAAGTAGCACAAGGGGGCTTAATAGGCCTTTATCACTGAAGACATCTTGGCACGTCACAATAGAAGAAGAAGAGAAGAGAAGTGTAAATAAAATGTATGGCTGAATTCCATGTAGCTCACTGTGTACTGGCTCGCTGTCTTACAGAGACACTTGATTAAAGGAGCCAATTTTAATCAGTAACGCCTGTGCTTTTCGTACTACAGCAAGTCAGATGATCTGCTGTGAGAAAGGCATGTAGGGGCCCAGCAGAGAGATTGTTGCCCTGGGTCCCCTGAGCAGGGCCATCCAGCCCTGCCGCCATGGGTGTTCACACTATACTGAGTGGTGCCTTTGTTTAGAACAACATGCATCCACAAAAGACAATAATAACAATCAAACAGCAAAAAACACAAAAAAAAGTTGCAAGGCTATTCATGTAGCAATATCTCACATAGGAAAATAATAATTCTGTCCAAAATATGCCCAGACAAACTGCGTGTACCTGCCGGCCCTGCTCCCTGCTCCCTTGCTCCCTGCCCCCTTGCTCCCTTGCTCCCTTGCTCCCTGGGCTCCTGCCCTCCTCTCCGCCATCCGCCGTTGCCAAGGTTTCCGTGTACGCGCTGCCTGGGAGAGCGGAGCCGCGCGAGTGTCACACAGTGTTGCCAGACATGGCGGCGGATCTACAACCCGAGTGGATTTCTTGTCTCCCTTCTTCCTGGAGTTACGGGGTTACTCGGGATGGACGCGTCTTCTTCATTAAGTGAGTGTCCCTTCACGGGAAACGGGCTCGAGTCGTGTCTGTCCGTTTCTGTCTCTGTTTCGAACAAAGTCGCCGTAATAACGAGCGCATTTCTCTTCTCTCTCTCTCTCTCTCGCAACAGCGAGGAAGCAAAGAGTACAACCTGGCTGCATCCAGTAAGTGGCGAGGCGGTAATAACCGGGCACAGGACAACTCCAGGTGAGGCGTCACCGAACGGCGGCCAAGTTTCTCTGCCGCGGTTCACCGGCCGGTCGCCGTCGTGTGCTGTTTGCCCACATGTCCCCCAAACCCCGCCACTTCCCGCGCTGCGCGGCGGACGGGCGGTGACAGCAGACACGCCGCGCTTCTTGATGCTTTTTTTTTTTTCGGGGGGGGGGGAGAAAAAGGTGAGCCCTCGCGCGCCCACCTCTGCCCTGCTCGCGCCGCAGTCCTCGCGAGCATTTCAGGTGACGGACGAGTGGACGTCCGCTGCTCACTGCGAACTTGCAGAGCGACGACTTGCTGTCGGAGGCGGACGGCTTCTGTTGAACATCGAGCCGCTCCGACACCTGATGTTACGTTGGTCAGCTGACAGAGACGGAGCCACACTCTGATCTCCAGTCTGACATGTACAGCAGCAGCTGCTGCAGGATGGGGAGCGAGGA
>JAVQJF010044187.1:0-13889 GCA_036023855.1 Gadopsis marmoratus | reverse complement strand
TGTCTCTCTCCAGTCTGTCCTTTCCTGTCTCTCTCTCTCCAGCCTGTCCTTTCCTGTCACTCTCTCTGTCTCTGTCTCTCTCCAGCCTGTCCTTTCCTGTCTCTCTCTCTCTCCAGCCTGTCCTTTCCTGTCACTCTCTCTGTCTCTGTCTCTGTCTCTCTCCAGCCTGTCCTTTCCTGTCTCTCTCTCTCCAGTCTGTCCTTTCCTGTCTCTCTCTCTCTGTGTCTCTCTCCAGTCTGTCCTTTCCTGTCTCTCTCTAACGGTCACTGTCGGACAAAGTCAAAAATACATTTTTAAAAAGTATCTCAAACCGTGAGTAACTATACTTACAATGCACCATTGAATTTTAGCCAAATTTATATGATTAGAAATGAAGAATTTCAGTTTTCACAACACATCAGATACAAAGGCCATCGTACGGACTCTCTCCTGCCAGACATCTTGATAGTGATCTTTTATTTAACAGATTTGAAACACTGCATGGATCTAAGTGCATAAATCTCTTCTACTAGTTTGGACTCACTGATGCTTCCAGCGCCGTAGCAAGGATTTAGTCAGGTGGAGCGGTTATCCTGCATTATCCCCATTTTAATAGATTTTGAAATTAAAACATGTTTATCTTAGCATCAATCATAGTATTGATGATGATGGGCCATTTTCAGTTGTGATGTGGTAATCACTGAAAGTCATTTGGCTTTTGGATTTAATGTCTGCTTTGCAAGTCCAGTCTTATCAGCCAACATCTGTTGGGAAAATCTTCCATACATATTTATAGTGTTTGATCCCGACAAGAAATGATTAGGTGATTAGAAAAGGGGAAGATTATAAATGGGATGATGATGACTGATAGCTGCAGCACACAGAGATTCCAAAACATTGATAGTATTATCATGTACACACTAATTATTAGCCATAGCCTTAACCCTTACATAATCTAAATGTCATATCAGTTCTAATATTATCTTGGTAACAATCCTCAAGCAGCTTGGTTTATGTGAGGAACCTCCCAGACCCCAAAGGTCTAGAACTCAAACTAGCTGTCACACATATCATAAGAACACATTCAAGCTCCAATCAACACGTCGAACAGCCTGATTATTGGTAAAGATTCATCTGCGTCAGCTCAGTGACTTTCATCTGGATGTTTCCCTCCTACGCTTATTTAGCAGCTTCAGGCCTATTTTATGATTAATAACTAATGATGACACTTTCTAATGTGTTGTGCTTTAAAATGTTCCAAGACTGTGAGTGGAAAATATGGCTCCAGAGCCGTGACATCACGTCACATTCTTTCTGAATTGCTGCATCAGATTACGTTTTTACTTACTATAATTATTCACAGGAGCATCATTTATTCAAGCAGCCATTCGTGCATCCTGACAAACAACAAAGTGAAACCAATTCAAGTCACAGGCAAGCAAAATAACATTTAGGAGTAAAACCTCTCGAGTTGCTGGAGCGAACACAAAGAGCTGTGCTTCGCCTGCTCAATAACGATTGATCAGAAATCGAACAGCTACGCCTCAGTTCATCTCAAGGATTCTTTTAACATGATTTGACCTGCTGAAAACAGTAATATTAGAACAGCTGGGGCCTCAATACTGGCTGTTCAGATAAATGCAACATTTAAATGCTGAATTTAGGAATCAAATGTAAAGTAAAGAGTAGCAAAACAGACATTTTCAGAATTAGTGGTCAGTAGATTTTAGCGGGTTGCAATACAACACATTGTATTTTTCTATAGCATTTTTAAGAAGTTACAATAATACCATAATCATTAAAGAGAAAAGTACAAGATAGAAAATATAAAACAAAAGGATTTAAAGTTGTGAATTATGACATATTTGCTAAAAAAAAAAAAAGCTTAGCTGGTCATAATTAATGTTAAGATCCTGTACAGCTCAGAAAAATTCCACAAACAGACTGAAACCTTACAGTTGCAGTTCAGATATGAAGCTTCACACATTCAGACACCAGCTGGTTATTTTGCCCTTCGGACGAGTTATCTGGCACCATGTGACTCTGAATAACTTCCATACATACATATTTAAGTTGATTTGAGTCGCACTGCTCTCTGTGATCAGCACAAGACAACCTTTATCCACCTACACAGCATGGATCAAATTCACTTCTGTTGATGCAAACATCCTAATTCATGCCTTTATATTCACCCAGACTTGATTACTGTAACTGTAACTTATTTAAAACAGTTTATCAAAACACTCTCTGCTGGACCATCTTCCATCTTGTCACCTCTCTCTCTCTCCCCTGGCTGTCGATGCCTGTTTCCAGATGTTTTGGATCAGGATCGTCATCCTCCAGGAGATTCGGCCTCTCCACTTGTCCGTCTGTCTCCCTTGTATCTGTCCTTCCCTGTGAATGGTGTGCTTGAGTTTTACCTCTGGTGTGTTTGTGTAGTCAGTCCTCTTCCAGGGTCCGTGGTGGAGAGGAGCTCCAGCGGCTCAGGCCCCAACTTTTGGCAACACTGACTTTGGCGATCCCCTGACTCTTTCTCTCGTGCCACCACCAGGTTGACAACTTTAGTCCTGAGTCAAATATCTTGGTAAATACTGGAATGACTGCCATGAAATGTGTGGCAGACACTCATGTTCCCCTCAAAATGAATTGCAATCACTTGACTTTTCATCAAACACCATCATGAGCTCAAAACGTCAATTTGACCAAAACGTCTGGTTTGAGACACAACACATGCAAAACTAGTGAGACTCTCATGTTTACTGCTAATTGGCAAATGTTGTGCATGCTAACACTTAAAACTAAGTTGGTGGACATGGTCAACACTACCAGCTAAACATGTGCGTGTCACAGCTTCACAGAGCCGCATGGCTGTAGATGTAACTGTCACTGTCCCTCAGCTGTTCGCCCATCAGCCACCTGTTGCCACTTTCCCATTACCTCCTGCGTGTACTTACGTCTGTGTCTTTCTTCCCCTCGTTGCCAGTTCGTCTCCCTGACTGCCTACCGTGTACCAAACCTTGCCTGTCTCCAGTAAAATCCTTCTGTGTGAACTTACCTGCTGTCTCGGAACGTGGGTCCCTCGCATTGTTCATCCCTCGCTGCATCACAGTTACTGTGTACAGTCAGTTATTCACTGCGGTGATTCACAGCCTGAGGACAACCAACCACATCTGTGTTGCATGTGACACACTCAGTCACAGAACCTGACCAAATTCAAATCCTTAGTAGCTCTATCGGGCTTTTAAATCCGTCCCCAGAATTATATCGAAGCAGTCATTCAGATGTTCCATTGTAGTCTTCATAATTCCAGTCCCTGGAGAGCAGAAACCTAGTATGATATGGTGGAGATTAAATTTCAGAATATTTACTTCTCCATCAACAGAGCTAGCAGATTCACACAGGATTAAGAGCTCAGCTGACCTCCTCCATTAATTCAAATCGTACGACGACGACTACTAATACAACACATGTGAACAGGGTTTATGAGAAGACCGGCTCAAAAGATGAATCCAGAGAGGAGACTAGGACTGTTTTACAATTCAATCTGTTAGTTTTTACCCTCTGTGTGTGTGTGTGTGTGTGTGTGTGTGTGTGTGCTAGCCTGGATAAGAAGATGTTTGTGTACGAGTGGGAGAGTGATACATATAATGAGAGACAGGTTGTGTGAGATGGTGGTAGGCTTCCAGTGAGTGCCATGTTTGGCTCACGACACCCTTACAGGGGAAAACCACAGGCCTTCTCCCCTTGTGTGTGTGTGTGTGTCCTTGCAGGCTAACAGCAGACTGCATTATCATGTTTGGCTTGTCTCTGGCTGACCACCAGAATCCCTGATGCCATCCTGACACTCTGCAGACAAATCAGTCAGCCATGTAAAGTCGCCCAGTCGTGCAGTCTGGAAAAGAACACGCTGCCACTGAGCAGCCATAAAAATACTGTGTAACTTGTCATAAAAACATCCACTCGGTCAGCTGGGATGAAACAGCCCCCACACCCTATAGAGAAGAAGTGTTGGGTAATTACAAGTTACTTTTATCATCTCAGCGAATTATATAAAAACTCATGTCACACCAATGCATTTTTCTTAAAATGTATCCGCCACCCTTTCACTTTGAGACATGGGAACCTTTTTATGAAATGGCATCAATTCTACTCAGCTTCCTGTTATTCCTCAAACTGTCTGTCTCTAACAGTGTTCTGCTGTCAAAATGTCAAACGTGATTAAAACATTGTGTTTTCTCTAAAAGGTTTATAGGGACCCGAGGTGCGGAGGAGTTTAGCATTTTTTTAATTCTTGCTATGCTGGAGTGATAGCGGCTAATGTTGTCTTTCTCTGTCTGGCATCAGGACAGCACTGTTGTCTCGCTGTCACCATGAATAAATACAGACACAACGATGAAGAGGTTTGTGTTTATTAGCTTACTGTAACTGATGGTGCAGCAGCTGGGTGTCAGGTTCAGTGCAGAGCAGCAGCTTCTTTAATACAGGAGGGCTGTGGATTCATTCGAAAGCAGAACTGGAGAATGAGAATGATGATGCAAGCTCAGATGACCGGCAACAACGGTCAACATACCATCCAAGTAGTGGTCCCAGGAGACGTTAGGACTGATTACCTCGACCTTGCTGCTATGAACTCATAAGTAGCTTTCCTGGCCAAAGTTGCAATCTCGCAATCTTTGCACTTTCCTGGAAAACCTTCAGCTTTTGGGGCAATGGCTGAAGAAAAAGGAAATAAGTGCCACGACTTCCAGTGCTCTGAAAGTCTTTGGTTCATCCAGAAACAGGACTGATTCAGCTAAGGAACTCCAAGAAATATGCTGTAGAGCCACATCTGTCCATCCACCCACACAACAGTGGAGTGGTGTGACAAGTAAGCGTCATTACTGTGCTGACTAATTTAGGTTTGATAGGTGCCCGTCTGTGTAAGATAGTACAGTATAAACATGAAACATAACAGGCTTCAATTAAAGGGTCCGTTGAAAATTCTGTGAAAATCTAGAAAGCATAAAACAGAATGTTAGGTGTACAATAACATGTCCAAAGCAATACAGAGTGTTTATTGAAGGATGCCACATTGGTCATCATCCCTCCTGCAGATGCTGCTGTGCACCGAGTGTCTGACTATGACCTGAAATTCGGAGGCACCTTAAAGGGCATTTCATCATGTTTCACATTGGGCCACTGTACATCTTTATTATGTTTTATCTACCATAGAGGCATCCAAGAGGGCACTTTTTGAACATTTTATTAACTGAGCGATGGTGCCCAGTTAATAAAATTGGTTCATTAAAATCAATTATTTAATAAAATGGCAAACTGTGACGGGAGGCGAACTTAAAGGGCAACTACGCCCTCAAATTATGCTAGAACCCTTTCTCCCAGCTGACCGAGGGAGCAAAGCATAGTCATCAGTTATCAGCCGGCTAACGGAATGTTTTGTCCATGTGCGATGTTGTCTCTCCACCGGCGTTTATCTGGCTTGCTAATGCAGCAGCAGCAGCTCGTTCTGCAGAGGCAGCTGACCTATCAAATCAAATCAAGACGTGATTGAAGAGTAACTAGAGAGCACCACGTTAGACCGTAGCAATGTACCCAACTGAACCACTGTGTCATGGTGTGGCATCTGTCCAAATATCTGTCTGAACCAGCTAGTATGAGTTTTGTGTATGTTGAGGGAACACTAACTATACTGCCAGATAAGTCATATAGCAATGAATGGAAACATATTGGTACAGTGATAATAGAATATTCCAAAGTTCTAGAGCAATTATCACATTTTAGCGGAGTGGCTTTCTCAAATGGAGACAATGGCGACCAAGGCATCTCTACACACAGTGTGACAACAACATTGGAGCCAGAACAACTTGGAAGCAGCTACAAGACAAACAGCAGAGTCTGTCACAATAATTAGGCAGGCTGAGAATAAACACCCATTTACACCTGCTGAGACACCCAGTTTCATCTGAAGCTAAAATTGTCTGCAAAAAGATGCAAAAGTGTGTAGGATGCAGAAGGTTACTATTAAACCATACATTTATGCCATTAGATATGCCCTTTAAATAGAATTTATATGGGCCAAGGAAACATCCACTGAACCTGACCGGAACAAGCCAGACTAACCCAAAATGGTCTCACTCCATTTAAAGTACTGCTACCATGGATGCATCAACCAAGTTGGATACAGTTGGGCAGCGCTGTCAGATTGTCCCACCTTTACTTGGGACGAACAGGCGCCATCTTTATGAAAATTGTCAAGTTCCTTTAATATGTCCAAAAGGATATTACCTCTGTGCTGTATTCATGACAGTAGTGGTAAGGGATTATTTAACATCAGTATGAGGTGACTGATCCATTCACATATGTGATGGTAGTAAAGCATTAGTGGAATGATATTAGCTTGCTTAAAAACTATAGACATAGAATCAAAATCTTGAATATCACTAAACCTTTAGTCCTGCTACTAAAATACAGGAGGACTGTTTAGCCAAATTGGCTTGGATTGGGTCAGCTCAAACATTGTGACTTGTCAAACGCGGGTGTAACTATTATCATTGGTGTGAATGCTTCATTTACAGTATTTCAGCAGTTCAGAGCTATAGTGGGTGAGTCGCCATCGGTGTGTGAAAGGCTGAATTAAGTTACTGTTACAGCACTTTGGGAACCGTTTCAACGGTTGAAAGGAGCTATATAAGTACAAGTCCAGCTGCCAGCTGTGAAATCTTAACAATTTCTGGGAAACTTGCTGTAGTTTCCACAATTTTCACTCTTCATGCTTCATCTGAACCAGCACAAGTTGGTCTTCATCAGGGGTCTCCAACCTTTTTTCCTCTGAGCTAATTTGACAAAATGAAGTCGCAGAGAGCTACTCATGTTTTATATCATTACTAAGATTTAATCGCATAGCTGAGCGCCACCCAAACCAGCTGAATGAGCTTCTTTTGTATGAATATTTCAAAATGTTGATATCCAACACTCACATTTTGTATCACACCACTTTAAATTCAGCAGCATGTTTCACATTTTCAGTGTCAAACTATTAAATTCCATCATATTGTCATAGAAAACAAAACAATGTTGCTTACTTTACTTGTCCTTATTGTCTGTCTCTCCACATGTCACTGTATTATCACATCACTCTCCTTCATCACCTGCGGTTCATTGTGCACATGCATTCAGTCTTTTCTGCACTGCATGGAGTCAACAAGAGGTGGATCCACTTAGGTTCACTCTAAATGTTCATCTGTCCGCCTCGTTCTGAACTTAGATTTCACTTAGAACTTAGGATGTTCGCCACTTTAAACGAAGCCTCTGTTGCTGCTGTGGCCTTTTCGTCGGTTTGGTGAACAGAGACTGGTGTCTTTTTAAGCGTTGTGTTCAGCTCCTTTACCTTCTCTGTTCGTAGACTGCTACCAGCCGGAAAGTCCCGCGAAAAGATGCTTTGGACTTTGGTGAATTCAGTTCAGTTTTATTTCTCTAGCTCTATATCATAACAGTTATCTCATAGCACTTGTTAATATAGAGCAAGTCTAAACCAACTCCACATGTATAGACCCAACATTTCCACCATGAGCAGCACTAGGAGACAGTGGCAAGGAAACACTGCCTTTAACAGGCAGAAACCTCGAGCAGAACCAGAGCCAGAACCAGAACCAGGCTCTGGGTGGGCGTCATCTGCCTCGACCGGTTGGGTGAAGTGGAGCTCGACGTTACATCTGTTACCGACTGAGACGCCCACAGTGCACATGAGACACACACACACTTGTCATTCACATTTGTATAAAAAACACTCTTTTCCTGTTCCTCATGAAAATAGTAAATTTTTTGCTTTTTATTGGCTTGACTATATTCCGCGGTCATTGTCAAAGCTGGCGTGCTACATCGCCTAATGTTCCGGCGTCACTGACGTAGCCAAACATGACGGCAGCTCATTCAATTGACAGCTGATTGGCAAATATTAATTTTGTGTCAGAAGGGGGCGGGATGTCTGTGGATTGGATTGGATAGAAATTTAAACAGGTTTACCAAGCAACGTGTTGGACTACGTCCTAATGTGAACATGATGTAACTATTTAAATCATAGGACATATGGTTTTAGATCTGTCTGCCTCTTTCAACTGTCTCGTTAACTGCAGTGATTTTCTTTTGGCTCCCACAGTCAAATGAAACTGTGATTTCTCTGCCTTTGTTTTTACTTTAGCCACACAAATACATCTACATGTTCAACAATGTCTTGATGCGACCTACAGTTTATGAGTGATGGTGTCTTTTCTGAGTGAAGCCTTTCCAGGTTTCTCTCTCGGCCTCAGTGACTGAGCACTTTCAGCAGCAAATAGCTGATTAAACCTCCATCAGTCTGTTCCTCTGTTCTGATTGGTGGATTGAAGTTGAGCTATTTTTGGCAGCTGTGACCTCTGTCCAATTTCTCCAGAAATTGCCTTCTCTAGTTAATTGCTGCATTGCAGTAATTGCAAGAGTGGAGCCAGGACCATGGTTTGCCATTTAATATAGTTCTACCTGTGCTTTTCCTCTTATGACAAGTTAAACTCTATGCTGTAAAAAAAAAACAAGTGGGGGGGGTAGCATGGAGAGAGAAAGCAGTAGAGACAGATTTTTGACACGGAAGAAGCTTTAAACAGGTGATGCTCATCAAGCAAACATGTCAACCAAACCAAAATATGAAATATCTCAAATTCAGTGTAAAATTCAGCTTGTCTCATTTTGTTGCTTGCTTGTTTGCCCATTACTGCCAAAGGCAATCAGTTTACACGTTGAGTGGGAACCACTGGGTTAGCTCAAACGATAGCTGTATGTCGGCTAACATGGCTTTAAAATGTTAATCTAATATAAGACTGACTATTAGATCAGCTGTTGCCGACATGTCATTGAGTGAGTACAAAACAGAAACTTAGTCACTGCGGTTAAGTCTTAAGTTCACACCAAGGGGTTTGATTCCCAGTAGTTACCATAGGCTCCCTCAAACATTCCAACAAACACAATTTTGGCGAAGAGGTTTCTGGTCATTATTGTTGCAGTAGTGACACCTACTGGTCAGTCAGGGTGCCTCTGTTTTTATCAAGCGAAGCCCACAGATTTTGAATCAAGAACATTCAAACGTTTGCCTTTATGAAACTGCAACCACATGGCTGTGATCATCTGTCACTTTATGTTCTGTAAAGTTAACCATAAGCATCCAGACACTGTCTGCAGAGCTGCAGCCTGATTTAGACTTAATGACTTTTATTACTTTATTACAAAGTTCTCAAGGCCTGCATTTGGAAAATGCAATGTGGGCAGGACCTTTTTTAACATAAAGACAGGTAACTGGAAAGCTTGAGTGGCTTTTCCTCTGCATGCTACTGCTGAAGACGGTTGTCCGTTTCTGCAGAAATGTAAATAACCTTCTTTGATGATATCAAGCGCTATATGTTTAAATTTCAGATTTCCACAACACTTGAATGTGTTTTTGCTCAATCTGAATATAGTCAGAATATCTAGGGCACATCTGGAGGACAGCGGATTGACAGGGAGGACAGGAGAATCGAGTCTGAAGGGAGATAAATGTCTACTCAGTCAGGGTGCGGGGGATGAGATGATAATTGACATAGATGGAGAGAAGTCAGGGGGGAAGGAGCGCTGGTGGGGGGGATTAAATGTCATAACAAGGACAGCGGGAGAGGAAAAAGAAATAGGACAGAAAAGGATGGCTAGAGGAATGAAGCCACTGGAGGGGACTGGAGGATGTGAGACAGAGGGAGAAACCAAAGTAAATGATAATTAAGGACAAGCAGTGGAATTTCTATTATTACCACGTTTGGCAATCTTACATCAATACATTGTTGAGCTTATAAAACAGCTGTTTCAAGAAAGCATATCATTCTGAGAATTTAATTAACGTAAATTAGATTAACTTGAAGCAAGCCGGGCTTAATCTTTCTTTCTGACAACAGTGGAAGTGTGCAGGAAACCGTCCCACAGCGTTCCTGCAGCAAAGCTCAGGGATGTGGTCAACTTCCCCACCACAGACTTGCATTCGCCAAACCAACCCGGTTCTTCGTCCTTGATGATGCTTCTCTTGTAAATCAGAAACATTTTGAGATGCACGGTTTACCCGACGTGTTTTACAAGACCTCAAGCATGAAGACTGTTTTCAGACATCTGCTTCAAGCAGATGTTTGCCTTGTATTTTTATCCCCAAATGTGCCTTCCTACTGTGTTGGCAGTGCTTGTTTATTCGGTGTAGGCCTACTGAAATGTACAGTTAACTGTAGCAAACAAACATCAAACTTACTTCAACCGTGGGTGGAGCGTGTTTGAAGACAAGCGAATTAACTTACCTGTCGCAGACATTCTCCCTGCGGATGTAGCAGATGCTGCCTCAGGCTCAAATTTCTTTTGCCGAAGTTTAAAATTCTGTTCAATTCTCTGCATCTTTCCAACATTTGCATAGACTCTGTATGCAGTTATGCCATATCCAAAATTTGCTTCATTTTCAGTCTGAACACACCTTTACAGTTCTACAGGAAGCTGCATTCTCAAGCAATGGCAGCATTCAAAATACAAAGTGTGTTCAGAGCATATTTATTCAGTTGAGCAGCCCCAATATGCAGGAATTTAAAACGGTTACACTACTCGGAACTTTCAGTAGGTGTTTGTGTGTTAATGACTACGTGAAACAAAAAAGCAGAAAAGGGAAAAATACTACATCACAAGAGATGAAGGTAAATAACGAAACAGTTTAACAAGGCTAAGGCCATGCTAGCGGCTCTGTGAGGTTGAACTTAGGCAGGTCAATGCTAACGGTAGCATGCTAACATGCAACATATGCTAAGCAGGTAAAGTGTTTACTATATTCAGCATCTTTGATTAGCACTAAACGCAAAACTGAGCCTGATGGGAATGTTTCCAGTTTTGCAGGTATTCAGCCATAAAACAAAGTATAGACAAAAAGTCATTAATTCATTAAGATTCATGGATAGCCAATTCCATGGCAAGACATGTTATATAGTTACATTTAATAGCGATATTTTTTAGATGTTTTACTTCTGGACCGTCCTACATCTTGATTGGGGAGGCCCAGGACGTTCACACACACCATTATATTACTTCTGTTACTTCTATCTATGTCTTTTAATTCTTTGAGATCTCAAACAGAAATGAATGTGCATTTAAATATACTTACTAAATACAAACTAAGGCTGAAGGACCAAGTGGAGTGAAGAAATCTTGTTGACTGGATTAATAGGACAAACAAAGCTAGAGGCAGGAATAAAACGGACAGAGATTCAACCTGCAGGAGGAAGATGAATAAGGCGTGGGAAAGAAAAGACAGAGTAGACTAACTACATGTACGAGACAGGATGAATGTCAGAAAGAGCAAGGAAGCGACAGGATGAAGCATTCGCGAGATTAAATGGAATAGTTTCACCTACATAATGCAGGATGTGTAGAGAACGTCCTCTGTTATCAGCTTCAATCATCAGGGAGAGCTGAGCTAATCAAGATGTTGCAGATTTGCTGTGTTTATCTAAATCACTGCGATTGTTGCTCTGCTGCCAGGCACAATCACTCGTGGAAAACGCTCTCCACCCACAGGGAGTGGTACATCCAGAGCTGGCAGTAGCATGTGTGTGTCACCTGCAGGTTTCTGAAGGGACATATTGGAGACTGGAGTGTTGGATACAGCTGCCTGCCATCTTGGCAGCAACTGCAGCCACAAAAGCTGTGTTCGGTCAGAGGCGAGGAAGCCTGAACGGAGCTTCATTGAAGCTTCACTGACTGTCGTGGAAGGAAAAAACCCTCAGGATCGGCCAGACGGCCTTTAGGTTCTTCACCACACTTGTTGTAACCTGCAACTTATAATAAACACATCTTCATTATATCCCCTGCTGTAGTGGGAAGTCACTAAGCAATCGTGTCTTCTGAATCCTTCTTCTGCAGTGTTAACCCTCTAACCATCCTACGCATCCTTCAGACTTTCACATTCAATTAATTTAGAAATGACGAGAAAGAGAGGAGGGAGGGTGTGAAACTAAGGCAGCGTGCGTCTGCTCCTGCTGGCCTTCGTCTTCCTAACCTGACTCTTTCTTCCTTTGTGTCTGTTCTACAGATCGGCTGTGTATCTGTAACCAATCAGTGAGAACAAACTGCTGTGTGCTGCTCTCATAATACAATATGTGCTTTCAAAAAACTGACAGTGAGTTCAGACTGAAAATATCCGTGTCTGACTGACTTGTGCTTTCATAAATTCAATGGGCTGTGTATTAGTGTCTAAGTGAGTGCTTCAGTGTCTGACTATATTTATTGTTCTTTCATGAAGACATACTGAAGGTTGACAGAAATATCCCACACTGTGACCGTCTGAGACACAAAGGACTAATGAGCCACTAAATGAATGAATGTCTGTTGGGAACTTGACTTTCAATACTTGACCTTCGACACAGCGTCTAGTGAACAGCAGATGAAGTGGTGTCATTGAATGGACTGTATTCATACAGCGATTTTACCCAAAGCACTTTACAATTTGCCTGTCAGGCACCCAGTCACACACACACACACACACACTTTAGATGGTGCATTAATAGTGTTGAGTCCGTGTTTAATTCAGTGCATCTAATTCACCAGCCAGCACTTATTTTAGTGAGAAATCTTAATTTTTGAAGCTTCCCACCGTCTTCTTCCACTCAAACAGTGCAATTAACCAACGGAGGCTGGCAGCAAGTTGTGGCACCAATATCCAAACTGTAAGGTTTGCACAGAAATACATTTTCTTATTATGGATTATATTGATGCCGAATTGACAAGACAAGAAGGGTCTGTACATATAGAGTTGGTCTAGACCTGCTCTATATTAACAAGTGCTATGAGATAACTTTGCTATGATATAGCACTATATAAATAAAACTGAATTGAATTGAATTGAAGACTGTCGACATGTGACACCGTTTCTCTTGCGTTTCTAGACTGTGTTGTTTCGGAGACGTAAGGAATTGTTCATATGTCATATTTCTTAAAGGGAGTTTGACGTAATATTTTTGACGGGAGCTTTAGATGAACTCAAACTGCTAATATTTTAACGTTCTGTCACCAGTACAGAGGCACAGGGTTTACACTTTACGTGAGCGTTTTTAAATGACTTCCTTAATTAAACATGAAGTGCTGGATGGTGTTAGCCTATTAATTACTCCTGATCAAACATGGAAGCTCAGCATTCTCATTGTTTTATTTGGAGGGTTGGACAATTAGTAGATTAGACACATTTTATTTACCTGGCATACTGAGCTGTAGAGAGAATCCCACTTTCTGTGGAATAAAGCCCCAGTTAGATTTATTCCAGCAACCTACTGCGATAGCAGTGGCGGCTGGTAAGATGTGTCAGGTTAGTGAAAACTACCTCTTCTACACAGATCAAAAACTAATTTCAATAGAGGGAAAAATAATGAATATGCTGCACAAATCTGATCAACAGCTTGACTTTGTTTGCCTAAATTGGTTTCCTGTGCGTCTGTGGGAGGAAATCCACAAGAGAAAAGACAGAAAGAAAGACACCCGGCCACCCAGTGGATTTAATTTCAGGTCCTTGTTGTTGTTGGTGTGCAGCGCTAACTTCTGAGTCATTAAATGCCACTGTTATGCTGTTACACCAGGAAAATGGAGCGCTGAAGTTGTTTGTTTCATTCATTCTTTGTTATGTCTCTTTGATGGCGATGGAAAAGTAACAACTGTGAAACCTGATGTATATTTGACCAGTTTTTCTCTCATCAACCTTCATCAACTGACTTTGATGATTTCTTCATCTAAACCTTCAACATGTCTCTTAGATCCCGTCCCAACTAAGCTGCTAAAGGAAGTTCTACCATTAGTTGGCACATCCTTACTAAATATGATCAATCTGTCCTTATTAAAAGGTTATGTAC
>JAVQJF010044179.1:0-29536 GCA_036023855.1 Gadopsis marmoratus | reverse complement strand
CACACTCTCGGCTCTCTACTCTCTGCTCTCCAATCTTTCTCAGCTCTTTCCTTGCTTCTCTCTCCAGCTCTCTTTCTACCTACTACCTCTTACTTTTCTCACACTCCTCTTACTACTTCCTTGGTTCTCTCTTAGCTTTCTCTCTTGCAAATCTCCTCCTGCACTCTCTTCCCCATCTGCACCCCAGGTGTGGCTTATCAGTCCCAGATGATCTGCTCATCTGGCTGTGGATTGGTCCGTCCAGCGCCAACACCTCTCGTCTTGGCCACGCCCCCATCTCCGCACAGGTGTCCGTGGTCACTTTGATCACCTGGAAAGACAACAGGCCACACAAACCCACCGTGCATACGCTCCTCCCCCCTCCCACATACCCCGGCACGTAACATGTCGACACTAATCTTTTTTATTTAACCAGTAGCAAAGAAAAGTCCTACTAACACCCAATGGGACTCAATATTGAAAAATATTAATTATTAAAAAAATGCCTCAATCATCAATGTACAAACTATGATACCTGCTTGTTAACTGCCTTCATGTGTTTAGCAGTGCGGTGGCCAACACTCCAGCACTCTATACTTTGGCTTGTAGCTATTGATTGGCGATTAGGAGTGGTTGGTCAGTTACAGGTTATTATTGGTCTTTCATTTCTCTCATGTGGCACCTTATACACTCCTTAAGCTTTTCACATGGAATCAATTGAAACCATAAAATCCAGGTTTGATGTTCAAGTTAGCATGCAGTGGGTCGAACATGCATTAGCACTGAGCTAATGAACACCATCTTGGTTTTGTTATTGTAAGCACAGCATTGTACCGCACTGTAGCAAGGGTAATGGTCCTTAGAGAGGAGGAGGAGGTCGTCAAGCCTTGAGAGGAGCTGCAAGAAGAGAGGAGGAAAGAGGGAAACCATAAGAGGGAATAGCATTGGTATGACAGCAAAACTTGTATATTTATTGGATTTTACTTACTCCATTTCTTTCTGTGTTTGGAGTGCAATTTGTCATCTAGACAGATGTGTACATGTTCAAATAAAGGTGCTATGGTGCACATACTGTACCTTGCATTCAGCTGTTGTAACATGTACATACCAATGATCGGTCCCCACCAGGATTA
The DNA here is from genome assembly GCA_036023855.1 of Gadopsis marmoratus. Taxonomy (NCBI): domain Eukaryota; kingdom Metazoa; phylum Chordata; class Actinopteri; order Centrarchiformes; family Percichthyidae; genus Gadopsis; species Gadopsis marmoratus. Next base: position 28,424 of record JAVQJF010044179.1, on the reverse strand, counting down.
AATGGATTTCACGGTTTGTCTTTATACACACATATGAGGAAACCGGGAGCTTGGGGGATTGGTACAGGAAGCATGGCCGGAAATGGAAAAGACTGCAGATGTGCATCAACCTATGCTCTATATAACAATGATTTTTCAAAACGTTCCACTTTTCTGACTAATTCTAGTCCCTTAGAATATTGGTTCTGCTGAGAATTATATACACACGTCAAATTATTGACTTGGTTTATTGATGAACAATTAAGACACCGCATTGAATTTAGCATTTTGATAGTGGCTGAATTACCACCATGTTAATAAGACATTTTACAGTCTGACAAAATGTTAATACCACAGCTACAAGTGGTCTCTTATGGCTGCTTTTCCCAAATAAAACACCAAAGGGAAAATATGTCATTCAGTGTTCCTAATTAGGACAAGAGAGCTTTCAACTTTCTCGAAATATATAAAAAAAGAAAAACAAAAAAACACAGCTTCAAAAAACAGATGCTACAGTTTGACTATTTCTCCTCAGGCAGACACCCACTCACAAAGTGTCAGCAGAAAAGGAGAGCAGAGGAATATGAGCCACCTGGGGCAAACACTTCAAAAAGGTCCCACAAGCTTGTTTTATGGTACAGACGACGGGGCCTGTGAATATTCACAAAATGAGCAAATGACAAAAATGAAGGTTCAGTGGCACAATTTTGCAGCCGCTTTGAATCACTGGAGCGACAAATAACAGCTGGAAACTGATAAAACACAAAATATAATGGCGGAAATCACAAGATTTCCTTCCAATTATTAAAACTGATTGTGCCGATTGTTTAAAGTAACCACGTCGCTTTTACAGTATGGAAAGGCATTATAATTAAAGACCGCAATTCCTAAAAAGCTGTATGCCTCAAATGCCAATCACCGTCACTGAACTTTATAGTACGCAAATGATTCCACCCAAAGCAATGCGCAAATTACTAAACTAATTAAAATGTATTTGTTTCCTTCAAAGCATTAATTTGGAGTCAATATACATTAAACCCATCAAGCACAAAAAGTTGAGAAAGAACTTGCCTGTGTGTCTAGGATGGGAGTCCCATGTCACTCAATCTATAATTTTCAAACAACAAAATTACACAATGACATGATGTGTTATTACGCTACAGCAGTGTGATTTCATTTGACCTTCAGCTGTTTCTATGAAAGCAGAAAACAATACAGGACAAAGCCGACACTTGCGGTTTGTTGGCTCATCCATCTACGCTGCCAAACTATTCTTCAAATATGGGCCACATTCCACATTCACACTTTCAGCTTTGAAAAAGAGAAGTGACTGCTTGGTGAGCGGACACATTATGCAAATGAGATTACATTATATATAAAACGTGGTATAAAACGTGGTATAAAACGCCCGTGTGTTGATAATGAAGCGGCTGCTGTGATGGCTGTCAATCAAGCAGACGGAAAGCTTTGTTACCGAGTGTTCAGTAGAAGGGAGGAAACGCGTACTTAATGCCAGTTTGTTTTGGATTTCAGAAATATGAAAAACAGTGGCATCTATTTTCGGCATCTCTCGCTGTCGACCAAAATAATGAGGTAGACATCTTTTTTTTTTTTTTTTTTAAATGCATACATTTGAAAGTTTATTCAAAAGTCATGTCAGTAGTGAATTGGAAACAGTCAATATTATTGGAATCCAAGGTTACAGCAATCTAGGACACGGTCTGAACAATGATAACATGATAGGAGTTAGTTGTATGTGTCCGAAGTCTTACCAATAAAATCCATGATAGGTTCTCACATACCAAAAGTCCCTGTCAACTCAAAACCTACAAGCCCTTTTCTGTTTCATATAAATGCCACTTAAACTAGTGATACGTTAATACAAAAAGAGTCATGATCAAATCACATACAAAAAAACAAAACAAAAACAGGAATCAAATAAAATCATATATACAAACCTCTGTACATAGTGGGAATATGACTAAAAGAGATTGGAATTATTATTGAATGAGCTATGTGCTCTCATATACTTGGGAATGGGTCAGTATTAGAAAGCTGTTGGTCCAGTCTGTCTGAACACAATGTCCTGATAAAGTGGCACGGTAGACAGCATCTATAAATTCAGTGACTGCTCATCTGCGCAACATGCTCCCTGTTGCAGACTGCATCATCGTCAAACTGAAGGCAAACAAGAACCGGGGGGAAAAAAAGAAGAAATGATAAGAAGGGGCGGGATACAGTGAGGTATTCATCTTGTCAAGCTGGGACAGGGAGCGAAGAATGTGTGGGTAAAAACAACTGCTTTTTTTGGGGGGGGAGGAGTGGTTACTGTTGACGCCGTTTTTATTTCGTTGTCAGTGTGCAGTTTGGTCCTACTGTCAGTGTCTTTGTTCACTGTACAATTCCTGAATCGATGGAGGCCTGTTTCCTGGTGGTCTTGGGAGGAGGTGGAGGAGGGGTCTTGCTGGGCAGAGGAGGTGCAATGTGCTGCAAACAGACAAGATAGTAACCTTGAAACGGCCATTTTCTCAAATAAGGACCAACTTGGCTTTCCACTAAAATTAAAAAAAAAAGCATTTTAAGCTGTTATCACTCCCAAAATGATTGACAGATATTTTAATACAGGGACTAATGCCAGGATCAGTTTACACAACCTTTTCATCTTTTAAGATGGTCACAGTGTCAGATTAGATGACTATGGTGCTTTAAATTGTCAGACTACACGTTGAAGCTCTACTAATCATATCTTGAGCTCTTGATATCTGATTGAATAGGGGGGGCAAGAGACAGATTTTCTAGAGCAAGAATCTGTTGCCTTCCATTATCACCATGTTTAGCCTGATCCTGGCACAACAATAGACACCTACATCTAAACTATTCATGTATTCTGATGCTGTTATCTGCTTTCTCTATTTGCAAAAAACAGGCCTGTGTTAGTGCAGAAAGTGAAAACATTTATTTTTCATCCATACCTCAAACAATTAAGATATTTGCATATACAGATATATCCTCCATATTTAAGTGGTCAAGAAATGACAGATTGGGGCTATAATGATATCTAAAATCAAATTTCCATCTTTATTCTCTCTATTCTGTCCACTTGTCAATGACCTCACCTCTGCCTCCATCAAGGCCCGTAAATGAAGAGCGGCTGTCACTCAGTCTCTGAACATCTGCTCTCACTACGCTGCTGTGAGCGTGCTGCCACGCTGTGTGCAGAGGCTCCTTTTTACTACCTGTCCACGGGCCGTGACAGTGGATGAATAAGATTAGTTAACGGGGTGGCGAGGCGAGAGGATGGCTAGCGCAGCCGTCGGTGAGTGTGGAGAGACGAGCCGCTGATTAACAGCGGGAGAGCTCCTGATGGATGTGAGAGGTAAAGTAATCATCCAATCAATCACGTCTGAGCGCCGGGCCGGCGGGCGGGGGGGGGGCATGTATAAATAATGGACAGGCGGGTGTACGCCCTTGCTGCTAACTGACTGATGCCTGCACTCTTGTGACACGCGTTGCAAAAATGACACCGAAATGCGGCAGAAGCACCGATGTCAGTGTGAAACATGCATGCACAGGAGCAGGGGACAGCGGTGGAGGGTGACCCGAATGTCATGTGCGTGTAGCGGCCGCTTGTTTCATTATCAGTGCCATGCATCATTAAGGAGCTCCTCTCAGCCCTAATTAAAAACACCTACCCTTTGATGTGGCGGGGGTGGTGGAGGCGTCGAGGGACTCGTCAAGTCTTGATTATCTAGCAGGTTGCCGTAATCAGCCGTGCTGCCTTTCAAAGGCAGCGGGGGAGGGGTTTCACCTTTGTCAGAGAAGCCCATCCCGTTCAGCTCCAGATCTGTGTAAGAGGGCGCTCATCAGCTCACATTCATCATCAAACTACACGGGTATTTGTTAAACAGCACAGCTGGGACCCAAAATAGATCGCATGGCCTATTTCTGGTGAATTCCCAATCATTACGACTAATTGCATGTTTTAAAGAAACAAGAAAAAATAAATAAGAGACAATGAAATTTAACAGCAAAATTCCTGCACACACTTAAAGGGGAGCTCATGGGGTGTACTACTAAGTGGTATAAGGGTTTGTGTCAAAATATTATCGCCAAGGTCAAGTATGATCTCAACCCTGATTATGTCATTAGGGTTATCTTGGCTTTGAGACTACAGATTTACTTGATATCAATGATTTATAAGCATCATATAAACATTTAATACATTTGTTATAATAATAAACATGTGTGGGGGGTGTTAAAGTTAAGTGTTACCAAAATGTAAAATGGAAAGATGCTATTGGAGTTGCACTAAGTGCAGCATAATTTGATTTTGGAGCTTGACCCATACAACCAACTGCAAGTCAGGATATCTCGGCCTCTTTTGCATTGATTGCTTCCATTCCCCTCTTTTAAAACATGTGTCTCCCAAAAGTCCCCCGGCTTCACAGAAGTGCAATACTAAATCGATGGGGTGCTTCTATTGAGTTGCAACAAACTGCAGATTGTTGTACAAGAACCCTGTGACTTAAAGCTGCTGGGGTGTCTCATCAGGTCAAATGTTTCAGAGAGGAAGCAATGCATGTGAACGTTTTGAAGTAGTGTGTTTGTGTATCACAATGCAAAGAATTTGAATTTGGAAGCAGCAACAGCAGACTCTCTGTTTTGCTAATGAACATCCTTGATGAGCCCATGGAGCCCATTATGTGTGATCCTGGTGTTAGCAGCCAGCCCAGTGACACATTTAGATGTGTGGTGCTGACAGTTATGAGTTGCATGTCCATTTAAAGAGGTGTAGCCAATATTTTAGATATTTTTAGACCAAATTGAACATCATCCGCGGCACGTGGTAACAGTGATGCATGAGGCAAAACAAACATCATACAACCTCTTAAATGAACGAGTGTTTGAACGGGAGCGAGAGTACAATGAGACTACTCTTACTGGAAACAGTGAGCAGGCTAAAGGAGAGTTTGTTCCTGGGTGTGATGGGTGGGGGTCCTGAGGAGGTGGTGGAGGAAGAGGAAGGGGGTCCAGGGGACACGGAGAGGCGACGGTCTCCGCCAATCTGGTTGAGAACTTGACTCCTTGGCCTCTGAGGCCGCAGGGGGCTGATCTGAGTGATCACACACGAACAAAGAAAAGGAGGATTGAGTCATTACGAGATTACACAGCCAGGCAATAAAACAGAACGGAGAACAAAATCTACTGTCTGGAAAATGAGTTGAGTCTATAATAAAATGTAACAGAAGATCGATAAAAGATCATTTAAATAAAATTAGTTTCACATCTCCTTTGGGACTATTTTCTGCGTATTCCCGCGCATATTAAGTCGGCCATTTGTATTCCTAAAGGAAAGACCACTTGGATAAATGTGCTCGTTGGGTTGCAATATCTTATTTGTGGTTACAAATCATTGATTGCATGCAAGACTGTGCTCTCCCAGCTTTCTTATGGCTCGAATTTGAATATGAAAAGATGTGCCCTCAGGGCTATTCCACACTGTAGGCTACATTAACAAACAACTTTGTAATTGCCCAAACTCAAACAGTCAGCCACAAGGGAGACACTGAAAATAACAACGCACTTCATTCAGGGATGTCATTTTTCCCCACAGAACACTGAAAAACAAAACAGACATTTGTATTGAGGGTGAAAAGGCTATTTTTCCTTTGTCTGTGCAAACTACCAGAGACCCATAGGTGCTCTACCCTTGACCCCTGAGGCAGCAGGCTCCTATCACAAGCCAGACGGCTCCTCTACTGCCAGGGGCCTCTTTTGGAGCCCATTCCTACCCTTATCTAAAAGGCGCTTGGGGATTGATGTGGAGAGGAGAAGGTAGAAGATTAGGGAGAGAAGACGAGGGTTAAGTCCCGGCTAGAGATACAACGCTAATTGCAACCCATAAGGTGAATGTGCTGGGCACAATGAACATGCTATTTCGTACAGTATATGCACAATTCTCACACTTCTGCATTTAACATCACCCATACTTTCTCCTTTGTGAACCATAAACATCCACAGCAAATTCTCATTTATAGGATAGGATGGAGTACTAAGTACTAAGAGAGAAAATAAAAGAAGGCGAGCAGGAGAATACAGAGTGGTTCAGGAAAGCAAGGGAAAAGGAAAGGAGTGACAGGAAAGGGTAGGACATGCAACAACATAAGAACAACTCATTTCTTATACATGTCTCTGTTTCAGTACCGTCTCAGACAGAATGACAGCTTCAGCGGGCTGCAGAGGGATCTCTGTGGTCTTCATCTCTTTGTCGAAGATCTCCTGGTGCTTACTGTTCCTCTTCTCCTTCTTTTTCTCTTTGCGCTCCCTCTCGGGTTCATCCCTGTCCAGCTTGTCCTGAGACTTGGTGTGCAGCTTCTTTGGCAGGAGAGGCTCCAGTGCAAAACTGAAATAAAGAGAATATGATAATGGCCCATTCAAAGAGTGATCAATCTCCTTCCTTGGCTGTGTTTCTGAGGTAGGTTTTATCAATCTTTTACTGGCTTGGGATGCAGGACACAGTCTCATCGTTCTCTGTATGTGCTCACCTTTTGATATAGCCTTCAATAAACCTTCAACTTTATATAATATACTGACTCGTGCAAGAGAAAATGCGGCGGTACTCCCCCATCAGAGGTAACTACATAAAAAAACTATTAACTGGGAATAACTGAAATAGTTAAAAGCATGAATGTTAGTATTATTCACAATGATACTAAACCTTTTCAAAATGTAGATGGTAAGGATTTATCTTTTATATGACAAGTACACAGTCTTCATGAACTCAACTAAGAAGCATAGTTCACTTATCAAAACCTGCATGAGCACATCCTCAGAAATCCTCTTTGGTTTAAAATGAAAATGGAATCTCTGCACAATGAGGCCTGAGACTGACTTCTCGAAATAACGACAGGGATTATTACAAGACAGAAATCCAAAAACATCTTCTAAACTGCTCAAACTGGGATGACCAAAAAGCCATGGAGGACGCATCGGAATTCGTGGCCTGAGGAAGTGTAAACCAGGTGTTACCCGTCTGAGCCGGGCCTGGAGGGGGAGTTGTCAGAGGAGATGGAGGTGACTGAAGCCACCGACAGCGGCCGCTGGGAGGAGGGCATGGTGAAGGAGCGCACCATGGAGTGAGGACGAGGCCCCCGCCGTTCGTCTGCTGTCGGCTGACACCGCAGAGGAGAAGAGAAGCAGAAACACACGGACGGAACTCAGCTTAAAAGTTAGTCTGCTTTGAAGTTAACTGTGCATTTTCATTTCAGTTTATGGTACTTTGAATTTGCTCAGAGTAGAGAGCAAAAGCACCACGCCATTCTCTTATGCGCGTTATCTGTTGACCGTAGAAAGACATGTCACTCACAGGTACGTGACGTTTTGACGGTTGAACCAAGAAAAGAAATAAACAAATAAAACTGTTGATAATAGCGCTTACTGGAACGTCAGGGGATCACCAAACACAATTCAGAATGAGGGCGACACCAATGTCTGTACAAGATTTCACAGCAATTCATCCAATAGGCATTTCGGAAATGTCAACCTGGTAACACTAGAGGAAAAGTGAGGGCAAACTCATTAGGATTCATCGTTTTGGATGGACGAAACTCCATGACCAAATTTAATGGCAATCCATCCAGTTGCTGTTGACATATTTCAGTTTGGACCAAAGTAGCGCACTGACATTACCATCCATTGAGGCTGAGCGCTAATGTGGCTAAAGATTGCCCCAAAGACACACATTTGAAGTCAAATTGAAACTACTCGAACACCAACTTTAAATGAACTTAAAATCATTAAATTATTTTCTACTTTGAGGAAGAATTTAAAAAAGAAATAATTGGATGCAGTCATATAGTTTGGAACATCTAGAGAGTAGAGAATAGGATTTCTTCAGTCTTAAAACACTTCTGCTCTGGCGTCAGCAGCTTTCTGCCATGGTAGCTGCTGCTAATCACAAAAAGTTCCATTGAAATTTTTATTTAGAAAGAATTTAATATTTCATAATAACAGTATAATGACAGTATTGCACATCTTATCATGACATCACTACTCTGTCCTTTCAGACCTTATTCATCAAATATACTGTGTATGTATGGCCTTCCAACTACCTAAATTCACTTTATACTGCGACAAAATGTCCTTGCAGTTATTGTAAGGGTGAAGGGCCATTATCCTAAGCCCATTTACAATATAGAGCTACAAACGCAGTAACATAATCAAACATAAAATAAGGAAAAGAGACAAAAAGACGTCTGGTGGTACTATTAATTTGTATTGTTCTTTAGAGAACCTGCTGGGAGAAAAATCATGTAGTTCAACAATGAACCTTCCTGCATTTAAAGAGTCTTTTCAAGCAAAGAAAGGGGCCGTCACACATATGATAGGATGACCTTATTATCACACCCTGGAAAGTGATGGCTTTTCTCATTTGAAAGGTCACCACCCTATCCCTTTATATTGAGCGAGGGCCCCTTTACCTCAGGTAAGATGGAGGAAAAAGCTTGGCCAAGCAACAATGAAATCTGTAAAGGATGAGAGATGGGATGTAATCCCGAGCAGCATCCCACACGAGATGACTTCAGCTAAAAGTCATTTAAGCAAGTGTGACATACATGTTCCAAGTGCATTTGGAGGACTTACTGTAAAGGAACAGGAAGTCAAAATTGGAAATTCATAGCTTAATATAGTACGTGTTAATAACGATTGAGGTCTTGCCATCAGCTGCTAGAAATGTCATCAAACACTGTTAACGGTCGTCATTATGTTGTTTCTTTTCTCAAATGTTAGAATCTTCATGTCCCAATTCAGACACTGGGTTTGGCAGTGCTTCCTCACACGGGAAAATAGATCCAAGTAGGGGACACGGCTCTTCTCAGTTACCTTTACACTGTGTGCCATGTTTGTGTGTTGCTCTAGCAACACACGGCACGGGGCTTTGCAGCTTCCACGGCTGTCCTAGTGCCCATACCATCCTGGCATCTGCACTTTGGTGAGAAAAGTCTGCATAATCTGACAATTTTTAGTAGTTATTTGATGTTTTCTGCAACTTTAAATTCTGTTTACAATACATCTCATTTATTAATATCGAAGATAAATATGGAAGAAACATCACTCTAAATCAGGTTTCCAGTAACTTTAAGGCAGCCCAAGAGACCATCAAATCTTCTCGTAAAACATTTGGGATGATACGTGTTTCTCTGTGGATCATATCATCCTGTATTACTTCTAACCATATCAACCATACAAAAAAAAAAGAATCCTACAGAATTGATTTCTTGAATAAAAATGACATAGTAGCATGTTACATACACCGATCAGCCATAACAGCATGACAGCAGGGGGCACCCTGACCGGTCTGCAGCTACGCAGCCTCATATGCAACAAACTGCGATGCTCTGTGTGTTCTGACTCCTTTCTATCAGAACCAGCATTAACTTTTTCAGCAGTTTGAGCTACAGCAGCTCTTCTGTTGGATCGGACCACACCGGCCAGCCTTCGCTCCCCACATGCATCAATGAGCCTTGGTCACCCAGGACCCTGTCACCGGTTCAGTGGTTTTCCTTCCTTGGACCACTTTTGGTCGGTACTGACCACTGCAGGCCGGGAACACCCCACAAGAGCTGCGGTGTTGGAGATGCTCTGACCCAGTCGTCCAGCCATCACAGTTTGGTTCTTATTAAAGTCGATCACTTCCTTCCTGCTTGCCCATTTTTCCTGCTTCAACACATGAACTTGGAGGACAAAATGTTCACTTGCTGCCTAATATACCCCCCCCCTCTCCCACTGACAGGCGCCATGGTAACCAGATAATCAATGTTCTTCACTTCACCTGCTCATAAAGTTATGGCTGATCGGTGTATGCGTTACATGTTCATGTCCTAGAAATCACCCAAACCCACCAGAGGAAATTAAGAAAATGGCTGCAGATTCCATTCGTTCCAAAAATGACAACACTGAGCTACAAAGCTCTTTTCATGTAACACAAAGGTCTCAAACAGGAAAAAGCTTACCAGGGCCTTTACTCCATACTGCTTCTCCACCTTCTCTCGCAGTTGCTTGAAGCAGGCCTCCAAGCGGTCGTGGAAAGGCCTCAGCGCCTCTGTGACCTTCTCTCCGTGGATGCGAACACCTTCGGCGAGGTGTGGAACCTGGCAGGGCAAAACAGCAGTGCGAGAAAACCCTGATCAGAGGCTAGCTACATGTCGGTTCTTCATTCGTCAGAGGAATACCCTATTGTCCCGCCGCATACATCCAATTTAAACATCATGACCTTTGGCGCCTTGGCTGTGCATGCTTCAGCACAAGCAGTGACTGTACACATCAGTCTGAGTGTGTCTTTGTGCACCAACAGGAAATATCGCTGCAACCTCATCCAGGTAGAAGTAGACTATATTAGGAAAGCTGTTGCCATGACGCTCCCTCCCCCCTGCCTCCCACCACCAACATCAACACATAACACAGGTATATTAAACAAGGCAATGGGAAAGCATAGACAGACTACAGGTATAAGCATGTACGGCATGTGATGGATGTTTTCGTCTCCACCTCTGATGCAAATAAAGATGCAATGCACCCTTTTCCAGCACACTGCCGGCGCCTCTTACACTGTAGGCAGCTGGTGAATAGCAAAATCTCAACATAACAGAGGCAGCTCAGGTAGAAGGAGAGAGAGGGAGACAGAGAGAGCAAGAGGGAGAGACTGAAACCGGCGAAAAATAGTAATTAGGAAACCCCAGTGCCACAGACAGTGTCAGCAAGCTCTGCACACTAAATCTTGCAAGAAGCATCATCCCTTGGGGAGCCAGCATTTGAGTGATTTTCTTTTCTCTCCTGGTTGAAATCACGGGTTAAGTTTTTTTTTTTCTACGTGCCGTCTTTGGCTGTGGTAAGGCATTGAAGAACAGCACAATAACTCACGGGGAACCAGCAAAGATGTTACAGTCAGCTGCGGTAATAGCACATCTTTTCCTTCCCATGGCAACTGTAAAAATAGTCCCCGACTGTCTCACTGTTATACGTGAGCAATTTAGTGAAAGGTGAAAGGAAAGCAGCTTATGCTTTTATGCTCATGAATAAGTAAAAACAACAACAACAACAACAACAAAACACCCTCACATTAGAGGGGATTTAATTCAAACGCTTATATGAGTCGGCCCCAGTCTGAGTGGTGCATTTGCACATTTGAAAAACAAGGAAACACTAAACTGCAGAGTGCATCTCATGCCTCATCTTAAGTACAGTAGCTTTTACAGCGAACACCTTCACCTATGCAAACGGAACAACGAATCTGCTCAGAGCACAAAGAAGTGTGTGAAGTATGTGGTATGGGTGGGCCGGTACGAAGACAAGTGTGTGCGCTAACCTCCGATTCCCTAGAGACTGCTCGCCTTTCTACCTTTTCTCTGAGGCCAAGCGGCCCCTCGACAGCAGGACACAGCAAGAACTGGCTTCGCAGCTGGCACACAACACCAATTTGGTTTTGTGATGCAACCTTTTGTAATGATCTGAAACGGTGCATGTTTTATTTACACTCGTTTCAACGCGTGGTGGGCTCATTAACATGGAGAGAAAAAAATAGAAATGCAGAAACACACAGCTACAATGTTACCAAATGAAAAATCACACTCAGATTCTCAGCCATGTGTGTAAGACTACACTTGTACATTAAGCAGCATCCTGTGACTGGAGAAGCACACCGACCAGCTGGAAAAGAGATACTGAGCATGTATCATAGTGTCTAGAATCGAAAATATTTCACTCACTGAACCTTAGTTACCGTGCTGTGCTGTGTGCTCCACAAAACCAAAGCTCTGGCAAAGAAAGATAAATGAAAGAGACACCCTGCGAGGATTTCCCCTGATATTGAGCACCTTCATCATCACCGCCGGGACCTCTTGGAGGAGAGAGGGGAGGAGAGCAGGAGGCTGAGAGAGAAAAGGTGACGGAAAGGAAAGAGAGGCAGAGGGAAAAGAGGTTAGGGGTAAGAGAAAGGGGAGGGAGAGGAGTCAGAAGGACGAAGTGTTGTGAGACGAAAAAAGACAGAAACGGGGAGAAAAAAAACCCCGGTGAGAGTGAAAGCTGAGGCAAGATTCACGTCTCCCAAGATACCCACATCTTTTTATAGACCTCAGGATGATTGAGTGCGACTGAGTGGTGGCATGGCAACAGAATTCTGCTCGGTGGCTGCACTGAGATAAGCTCATCGTGGAAGACACTTAGGCTGAAGGTTGCCACACACACACACACACACACACACACACGTTCAGTAGTTTAATTACATGTGCCAACTTACAAAAAAGTTTTTATTCCTCTCCAGCAGTCTTACAGAGGCAGCAGGTTTATGATTTGGGATATCAGAGATATTACCTTCAGGTGAGGCCGATATTAATATCAGATAATTAGACACCGGAGACCTGCGGCTGCATTTATAAAAACCCAGCATAGATTCCACTCTGAAGATTAGCTTACAAAGACCAACAATGCATACTGCAAAACAATAGCACACGCTGTATAGTATTAGCATGTAGACTGTAAAATTGGTACATTTAGAATCAGAATCACCTTTATTGGACAGGTATGTTGTGCACATACGAGGAATTTGACTCCGGTTTAACTTTGCTCTAAAAGTACGACACAGAGACAATAAAAGGAGAAAAGAGCAAAGCTGGGAGTGCCGGACAGAAAGTCTGTGCGAGATAGGAGAGAAATGCAAGTTGTGAAAGTGAGGCAAGGCCAGCGGTTTTGCTTGGTCCTCCTATCAGGCGTCAAGGCCACATGTCACAGCAACAGTTACGGTGCCAGATTTAAAAGCTGGACTCAAAGAGGGGAAGAAGCGGCCAGACACAGAAAGTAAAAAAAAAATGCCAAAAAGCGCATTGTCACACTTTGAGCTTTCTTTCCTGATAATAACGACGCTGTAACCAACCTCATTCACAGCCAGCAAACAAGGTGAGACAAGCCGAGTGTGCGGAGTGTAATGTTACCTTAAAACAGTAATGTGCCATGTAGCAAATGAGTGGCTTTTAAATAGAGTTGAACATGCAACAGCTAATAGGACATACTGCCAATTATGTACAGCTACTGCCAACAAATACCATGAAAATAATGACGCAGAGGCGATGGGAAGCCACAGGTGCTTAGTGGTGGCAACATCTGTCAAGTGGTGTCAAGGCTCAAAACGTTTAGCCAGGAAAACTTGGTAAAGCGCTTGTAAGGGCTGGGTTTCTTTCTGTGAGGTCGTTTCAGAGTTTGTGTGCCCCCTAGTGGTCGAAAATAATTTACTGCAGCCATCACGAACCCATAAAAGTTCATCGTAAGTAGGCAGCAAACTAGGCATTTAAAACAAAGAAGCACATTTTCCAACAAAAATTCGGCCTGGACGTTACTCTGTAATATGATCACTTGCTGCCATCAAAGCTGCCAGTTTCATTTTTCTGTACTCCCAGAAAACATAAATGCAGAGTTGATGTTTCCTTATGTGTACGCATCAGATTTCAATGCAAAACACAACCTTTGAACTAGACATTCAGCTTTCGAGCTGCACTTTTAAAAACAGAAGCCAGGCGAAGGCCCGTATTTACAAGCTGAAAAGAAGCAAGAAAGAAACGGCATTGCGGTTTCTCTCAGAGCCCAGTGTTCTTAGCTGAACCCTGTCACTCTATCCCTTCTCTAATGCACAGTGAGCAGACTCCTGCGCCACAGCCGAGGGTTCTGGGACAGCCACATTGCCTTTGAGGTGCCCGGTTTCAAGGCTATGATGACATATTAAGAACTTTCATGGAGGCCACAAAGGTCTCAGAGACGTGCACAGCCAGTGGTGAGTCAGACAGACTATACACGAGATGAAGGGACCAAAAGCACAAGCAAAAGCCTTAACCAACAGACACCATAAACAAAACAGAATTGTCACGGAGAGATTCTGCTTATATGCATGTGAATATGCTGTTGATGCCCTGGTGAAAATGCCCCCCTTAGGTCTGGGATTCAATTTGTTAATCACTCCGCTTACCCATAGCAACTTTGAATAGAGTGGATCATGCTGCAGTGAGAGGTTTTGGGTACTAATTTAGGCATCTGTCTAGAGCATTAGCTCTTTATAACCAGAAGCATCACAGGAAACACCCACTTTGTATTTGCCAGGGAGCTTTTTGCAATACCTAATTTCCTGATTTCCAGTTGCTCATTTCCTCTCTAATTACTGGAGGAGGACAACGGGTATTTCAGAGTAACAGTGCACACCGGCTCGTTTCGAACCGTTTAGTTTGTTCGCCTTCATTTTGTCTCATTTAGACAGATTCAAGACACAAGATCAACGAGCATGCTGGCTCTGGCAAGGAGACAGTTGATGCCGTGTCAAATCAACAACTCTGCCTTAGTCATCTCTTTAAAAAGTTCCCTGCGTGTCTGCTTGGCGTGGGCTCGGCAAACATATATCTGCTTTGTCTAGGACATGTTGCTGTGATGAACAACTTCAATCGTGTCTTTTTGTGCTGATGGAAGAAACGTACCACCGCGACTTCAAGCTCTATGACTGTACAGAGAACAGAGCTCCTGCTAATTAGTACTGTGGTTTGTGGGTGGAGGATCATTTGAAAATTGCAGTGTGATTTCTAACACTATTTCAGGCCAGCTGAAATCTCAAAATGATGCTGAAATGGATTTGGTTCTTTCGCATCGGAGCGTCACATTGGTGGCAACACAAAGCTTTGAAACAGGGCTTTGTCTTACACACATTAATGTTCAGTGCCGTTGCCTCGAGATGGATATAAAAATAACTGATCGGTGTTGAAGGTAAAATCTAGTTGCACACTGCAACCTTGTCAGATGTATGTATTTGTGATATTCACTTCTTTCCTGGAGTAATGAAGAAGTGACACATTTATTTTTAGGTTTCCCTCACCTGCTTTGTCAGTGACATCCTACATTTCCCCATGTTCACACAATTTGAATGTCCTCAAAAATGATTATGGAAAAACTAGAGTAACAACTAATATGGTCATTATATATTATATATTATATAAATCTGCACCCATCAAGCTGGAAGAACAATCAAGACGCCAATAGGCCAATAGGTGTGAAGTGCCTTATAAAGACAAAAGGTTTCACACACAAAAAAGAGCCTAACTTTTCAGATGTGGAGGAGTTCTACAGTTCCAGCAGACATGCAGAGCACAAAGTTGACCTACTTTACAACAACGGAGAGGGGAGCAACTTCTGCAAACTCAATCAACTTCCTTCTTCCCCGCAACTAGCGGTAGGAAGCAGACAGAGAAACTCCTCGCATCTGCGCTCAATTCCTGGGCGAACCATAACGCAGGAAACCATCACTTCCTGAGTATTAAAATGGCCCTTGGTTCAGAGCTAAAAAGTTAAGAGAGTAATAAAAAGAAGCAAAACAAAACAGAAAACCTACCGTGCAGCGTTCTAAAATCCCAACGGGAGCAAGTTTCTGTTATTGGTCCAGAAAGCTTATAAATCTATGATGAGCCACAAATGAGCTAAAGATCTGCTGAGATTCATAGTAAGCTGTTCAACAGTACGCGCTGCGATGTATTCCAACAACGTGTGTGTACGTGCACTTCTTGTCCGCTGTGTGTGCACTTAACTTCAGGCTCGTTGAAGGTGCAGAGCTCACAAAACCGCCCGCCAATGCTGATCTCTCGCCGTCTCTTCACGCAGTGGAGCATCCTCCCTAACTTCAGGATGTTTGCTTCAGCACTCTCCCTCGCTATTATCTCCACTGAACTCTTTAAACACCCCCCCCCCTTCAGTTACTGTCACTGCACACTCTGCAGTGCTCTCACAAGTTCTTCAAAAGATATTATATTTTCAGCTGTAACCTTTCAGACTAGGGACCTTTTGTTTTTGCAAAAGCTTTAGCAAGGTGACAACTTTCAGGTATAAATGCCACAATATACAGAACAGAACAAGCATCCTTCAGCACTCAAACTCTCTACTGCGTGTGTGATGGACTTCCAGATGTCAAAACACACTGTCTGGTGTTTACAGGGCCCTTAACCAGGTGGTGGCTCCCAAATGTCTGGTGCTGAACTCCTTAACTTAACACCATAGTAACTTAAATATAAGGCCACTATGGTTTCAGCACCTGAAAGGCTAAGTGTAAAGCCCAAAGGAAATTCATGCAAAATAAGAAATCATGCTGAAAGGCCAAGTGGCATGAATTCACATTTTGATGCCTCTGATGGTCTCCGTACCATCTAATCATGCTCAGTATATTAGCTGCCTGTAGGCTATGCCTTTCTCTGCTCTTCACGTGAGCTATGGAAAAGGAAACACCATGGAATATGATGAAAAATGTCACCTTTTAAAGCAAACAAGCATGTAATTTATGATAAGCAGGTTGTGACACTTTCCCTTGACCCCTGACATCTTTGGCAGACAGACTGATGCTTTACACTACAGTACGTTACTTTACCAGGATCCCATGCAGGCCAGTCTGAGCTTCAGTCTTACCTGCCAGGCGATAAGGTCCTTCAGTTTCTCTATCTTGTCAAGGTCTTCTGGGTGTTCCTGCATGTACTTATCATTGAAGAAGGCCTGGAGAAGAAGGAGAAGAGACACTGGAGTAAGTAAGTTTGTATGAAGGGAGGAAGTGGAGGAGAGAGTTCAGGGCAAGACGGAAGGAATAATGTGAAATGTGGAAAAGTTTGTGATAAAATGAGGAACGGGGAGGAAATAACTGACAAGTCAATGGGGGAAAGCATTGGGAGGGGCTGTTAAGATGAGAAAAATGTAGTCAAGACTCTTCTCCATCACCTGCACTATTTCACTGAGATGAAGGAGTGACCCGAGGGCACTGAATTCACGTCGCTCCTCCTCTGACTCATACTGCACCATTTCACAAGACCAATATGAATCTATTCCAGGTTGTGATATATGCTGGGCAACCAACAGGCTATCACATTTTTTATTTTATTATTATTATTATTATTTTGATAATCAAGCGCGGTGTGAAAAAGTCTCCACATGAGTCGCTATTGTGTTACGGCGAATAGAGGGTGCAGCTCACACACCAGTGAGAAATGTGATGAAAAACAGGATACAAGGAAGATTGAGTTGAACCTTTCAAAGGTGGGAAAAGAAAAAAACAAAAGGCCCAGGTCACATCAAATAAAAACACGTTTATGATGACCTATGACTTTGTGAGGCAAACAATATGTGAGTGAGTAGTCACAAGTGTAGTGATAAAAAACATTCAGGCTGATGGCATGAGAGCTTCTAGGACTGCATGGGGTGAATGAGCTTATGATTAGATTTCACAGCATGAATTCAAACCTGGGAAAGGATTTGGTTCGTCTGAATTAGGTTTTAGTTTGATATATTAGAAATTGGTGAAGTGTATTATTACCTTATTAGCTGTAATATGCATTACATGCCACAAGCACTTCTTTTTCCAGAACAGAAAATATGTTAGAATATCTTGTGTTAAAAGAATAGTCCGACATTACGGGAACTATAAATAGTCACTTTCTTTTTGAGAGTTTGACACCATACAGACGTGAGCGCTGTATGCTCGATATGAAGCTGGAGCAGGAGGCGTTTAGCTTAGCTTAGCACACAGAATGGAAACAGAGGGAAACCGATAGCCTGGCTCTGCTCAGTTGCCTATCAGCAACTCTAAGGCTCACTAGTTCTACTCATTTGTTTAATACTTAATCAACCGAAGTATGAAAACGACAAGTTGTGTGTCACAGGGAGATATGTGCTGGACTATTTCTTGGCCTGAAGTCTCTGCTGATTGCCTTGTGACAACAAGACTCCAGGAAGTTATGTAAGGTGTGTAATTAGGAGAGAAGCAGGCTAGCTGCTTCCCCCTGCTTTCAGTCTTTATTCTAAGCTAACCTTCTCCTGGCTCTAGCTTCATATTTAATGGGCAGACATGTGGTATTGATCTCCTCGTCTAACTCGAAAACAAAAAAGCACATTTCCCGAAATGTCAAATTAAAGCTTTAAGGCTTCTGTTAAAGAAAAGTGTAGCTACAAATGGAGATGTGGACATAAAGGTATACAGGCTGAGAAACTAAATGGATAGAATCACTTTTTTCATGCCGACTACCTTCTCATAGTTGGCAAAACCTCCCATGACAGCTGGGTCCACAATCCCATTCAGCAGCATGGAGAGGGGGTTGATGGGAAGGTTGGGATCGTTGAGATGCCTCTGCACCATGCTGCTGATCTTCTCATTGGTCAGCTGCATCGTTTCCATGGCGTTCTCCAGTGGACTGATCTCTTCCTGCGCAGCATAGTAAGTGAGAGCGTCATCACATATTCTCAGCATTTATTCACTTGTTTCAATATAGTATTTACACCGATCAGCCCTAACATGATGACAGCATGGGCACCCTGAGCGTCCCCATATGCAACAAACTGCAATGCTCTGTGTGTTCCAACACCTTTCTATCAGAACCAGCATTCACTTTTTCAGCAATTTGAGGTACAGTTCTGTTGGATCGGACCGCACGTGCCAGCCTTCGCTCCCCACGCACATCAATGAGCCCTGGCCGCCCAGGACCTCGTCGCCGGCAATTATGAGAAAAGACGGATAGAAATATTGGAAATAACTCCACGTGGGCGAAAACTAAAACTGCAAAATTACTTTGGATGGAAAAAAGATGCAGATCCTTGCAGCTTGCTAGTAGGAATTTAGAAGAAACATGAGTGGATTGTTGAGTAAATGTCAGATTTAAACGTCGGCCAAAAAAATAAAGATGTTGTGCCAGGGAGACAAATCTCCAATCTGTGCCGATATGTCTCAGGCCAGCTTGATAAAAAGCATTGTCAGATGGTCGGCGTAGCTTGGTGAATCACAGCCCAGTCATTAAGCTTTAAATAGAGAGCCTGACCTCGGGGACCTGGCCTCTCCCTGGCTCATCTGGAGGGCAAGCTGCTCCCTGACAGTATGTTCCAACCCAGCCTGGAGGAAGAGGCCTCTACTTTGAATTAGTGCGGCAATGGAGAATAACACTTCACTCCATGGACTCGGGAGTTGGAATCTAATCTTTGTAGCGAAATGATTGTGCGAATGGTGTAGTGACCAGAAGGATCATTGTTGTGAGCTAAATGCCCAAGCTGCATGGCATGTGGGTGCCATCTGACTGCTGAGTGAGCAGACTGTAGTAAACACCCCGGCTAAACATAACCTCTGAATGAAAGTGCCCCTTTCCAAAGCTTTCACCAGCACAGCCATGAAAGTGACTAATCAAAGCGACAAATAAAGAGTAAATGATTGCGGAATACTTAGCTGGGCTAATTACACTAAGTAGTGCATTTGTTTTGGGACAAACTAATGACACATTAAAAAGGATGAGGCGGGTGTCTTGGCTGTAGTGATACTGTAACCTGCGCTTGTGCTGCAGCTTACATTACTGTACTCATTTCTCCGCACGCCCTCTTCCAAACAGAAAACATCTCAGCCCAAAACGGGGACACCAGAGCAGCATTTTAATTAGTCAAAGCAACAGAGCTAAAACAATGAAATTTTAATGCAGTTTCAGTGGGATGGAGTGTGCCAATTCCAAGTGCTACAGTAAACACTAAAGTCATTCTTTGCAGGTTTTCAATACAGCAATCCAGGTAATTCTATTACAGGAAAATCAACAGCGAGTGAGTTCTGAACTCTCCTCCAGTTGTATTTGTGCTGTGTAGCAATTTTCAGTGGACACAGGCTTGAAGGAGTGCTCGGTGAATCAATGCGGGCCCTCCGGCAGAGAGGGAACGTGCCCTGTCGTTAGTCTGGGGAGCGGCACGCCTGCATCCACATGGCTGTCTATACAGCTTAAGTGGACAAATCATATCGATTGCCTCTGTGCAAGGCTGCAGATCCTCATCTGATTAGGAGGTCTGCCGGGCACACAGGCCCTCATACTCACTGTGGACACTGACTTGACTTCAAACCAGCGTAGGATGCCAGGAAGTTTATACGCCGTCGCGTACGTGGTCCTCTCAATCCACATGTTCTGTTGGCAAAATGACAAAGTCAGAACTCTGGAAAAGGAAAAACAGTGCAG
This sequence comes from Gadopsis marmoratus, assembly GCA_036023855.1. Lineage (NCBI taxonomy): Eukaryota > Metazoa > Chordata > Actinopteri > Centrarchiformes > Percichthyidae > Gadopsis > Gadopsis marmoratus. Next base: position 8,415 of record JAVQJF010044179.1, on the reverse strand, counting down.
AAATCCACTGACATGACATGGCACTTTAAACACATATATTTGCTGCTGTTTTTGTGCCAACTCGCACTGAAACAAGACTGGTGATGCACGAATGAGAGTAAGGTGATGTAACGGCTGTTCAATCACAGCCCATTGAACGATAGAAGTAAAAGAGAGTCAGCCTTAGAGCATACTCACTACTCATGTTGGAGAGATGGCAAATTACAAAGAGGCGTGTGTATTGACATGTTAAATAGGTTTGACAGATACAATATGTCTAGCAACAGGTATCCATCACCTGTCAGGACAGAGAGTCCCATCTTTCTAAGTCTGAGACGAGTTAAATACATCATCCTGCTCGGCTGAAGTCATGCCACAGTAAACACACAGAGGAAATCGTGAATGGGTTTAATTTCTCGTCCTTGTCTTTTGCAACCTGGTTATTAAGTGTGCAACACTATTCATCAGATGTACTAAAAGTCAGGACTCAACAGTAATAGTTCCACTAGGCAACGAGACTTGGATCACTGGCAGCAGCTTTATTTTCTCTGGATCTTCTTGTTGGCGACCACTTCTCCTGTGTTTAATAACAAAAATAAAATAAAATGCTCTGCGTTGCTCTTGCTTGGTGTTAAATCTTCTGCGTATGTAAACGAGAGTTTCCTATCGATTTACTCTGCTGTGAAGAAAAAAAAAAACAACAAGTAGAAATACGTGTGGAGCATGAACCTCAAACAATAATCCAGCAGCATCCTATAATAAACGACAAAAACAGCGATAGCAATACGAGATAAACAAGCAGAAACCTGATCAAAACGGACAAAATGAAAAGCCCTTTCTGCTTTACTCCTTTGTTTGCATCTCAGCATCACAGAAGACAAAAGTACAGGCAGGCTATTTGTATTTTAGAGTGAACACCAGAATTCCTACGGTCATTGGAAGATATAAAGGGCTACATAGAAACATGACAATCGTTTGGGAGACAAGCATCATATTTTGTTTGAATGTAAGAATTAAAGCAGAATGAATGATAGAGAATGGCATTTGTATTATCTAAACCTGCCCGTCTATGTTTAAATACATTTTGGTATTACAATCAGATAAGCAAAAAGTAATTTATAAACCATGTGCCTTTCTGACCATTTGTTGCGTTTCAGTGCCGTGTGCTATCGTTTAGATATTATTGTATGTCCAGTTAGTGCTCCATACCACGTGACCATGGATCATGGAGTCACATAAATAAATACAGAAAAAGAAAAGGATTGATTAGGCTTGGAGATCAAATATATCATATTTACCATACTAACTACATTATCTTGCAAATGTGCACATCGTTGCCCTGTTAGCGGAGCTGAGTCACTTATTCCTAGTGAAAGTTATATATAAATAATAACTGTGAGTGTGTGTGTGAGTGAGAGACAAACAAAAAAAAAAGAGAAAAAAGAAATCCCTGTTATGTAATATCTGTTTACCTATTCTAGGTATCATGGGATATAAATATACAGAAACACTCTCACTCCAAGAATAAATGATTAAAATTCAGCAACTATTTTGTCAACTTCGTCAAACAAAAGTAGGTGGCTAGTTGCAGCCTGGAAACTATTTCTAAAACCTACTGCTGGGTCATGAAATGCACACATACATGCCCTGTACAAGCCAAAATGTTCCATATTATATGTTATATAATAATAACAAGTCAGTTATTTTTAGGAATTCAAACGGGCTTAATCAGGTTTTCATTTAAATCAAATGTTAAAAGATAATACAGTAAACCCATTCATTTAAGAAAAATAATATCGACAAGCTAAAAAACAAAAAGACAGCCGTTACCGCAAACTCGTTGTCGGGGTCCTTCTCTCCCTTCCTCACTGGCCTGGAATACTGGAATTTATGGACTTCATTTACTGTGTAGAAGCTGGGGAGGGGGAAAATCAGCACCTGAGTAAATTAAAATGGTTATGGGCAATCTACAGCTTGATTCAAAGGTTGATTGCTTTGCTTCAGGTCAAGCACAGGACAGGCCCCCTCCAGGCCCAGCCCTGCCAGGAACTGCTGCATCTAGCATGTTGGTTTTGACTAGCTGCCTACGGCACGGCCTCATCTACATGGTAAATAAATTCATATCTGGGTCACTGGCAGCCCCTGAAGTTAGTCGGCATGTCAGACACGTCGAGAAGCTGCAGCATACGAGACAGAGACACACCGCTAGCAGGGATGAACTTTGCCTAATCAGGTTAATAGACTTTTCACACTAGGAAAATGATGGTGTCACATCGTGGCTGTGGGGAGCAGCTGCCTGGGCACATACACGGTCCCCCACATCGAAGCATTACTTGCTCCGTTTTTCATCTCTCTTGCCGACAGAAATCCATTCACACTCTCCTGGGGAAATGAGTACAGATCTATTACCCTCGCACAGCATATTGCATCTCCCATTCCTAAAACAATGCCATATGGTTTGAAGAGCATGGTTTGCCTTTATTATCAAACAATTCTGAATAAAATATGAACACAATCAGTGACGGTCCAAAGCCACTGCCCTTTTATGTTTGTAGTTCGTGTATGCAGTTGGGATGCACACGGGGGCTTTTGGATTCTTTCTACTAGTTCATGTTTTGCTAATGAACAGAGCAATTGCGCTCAGGTCTTACCGGTTTACTTGAGCCGTTCATATTATACCGACAATCAGATGTTCCCTTCTGTGCTTGGTCACAAGGGCAACGCATTATTTAATGAACACGGTGAGGCCCATTCCCAAATTAGCTAAGAAAGCGTGGAATTAACCTAAAATAACTGAGCCTCTGAGCTTCTGAGCTAATAAACAGATTAACAAAGCAGCTTTAAATCAGCTGCACTACCCCAATTAAGCCTTTTACATGTCGTTAGCTGGCGGGCTAGAGATGATGCGGCTGCATGGTCCGGACAAAGCAAGGTCAGAAAGGGCGTGCTCTGCCTGCTGCTTGTGACCCCTTGGCTCAAACAGCTCAGTCCCGGGTGCTATACGCCGTTGAACTTTTGCACTGAATGAGGGAATAAACTAGCGAAAACAGAGAGATTGGGGGGGTGGAGAGAGAGAGAGAGAGAGATCGAGAAAGCTGGAGCTGGAGAAAGAAACAGAGTTGGCAAAGAAAGAGAGACGAGCAGACAGTTGGTGTGGAACAGTCCTCTATCACTCTCTAAACACGGCTGTCTAATCTAGGCTATTAACAGAGTTACATATTCCAATCAGACACAGTTAGCAAACAAGCCAACAGGCTGCTGCAGGGGGGATGTGACCAACGGTGCAGGCCTGTGATAAGATCAGTGCGCAGGTATATTTGCCTAAAGGTTTTCCAAGTAAATGTCTTCTTTTAATTATGTCCATTGATGCGTTGGGGTGGCATATCAAAGTGAATTTGCACAGCTGAGTGATGCGGTGGGTGATGGCTGGCGTACAGATTGGGCAAATAAGTGGGAGTGTAGGGGCCCGCTGTTTGCTGTGGCCCCGGTGCGCGACACAAAGGTATTAATGATGCCAGGGAAGCAATGTTGTACTTGGCACAGTGACTAATGGAAGATGGCTGATGCAACTTAATAACCACGAAAAGGACAAGAAGGTCAACCGCTGCTTTTTCTACACAGACACACATTTACATCAAGATTTAATCACTTTCACCACAGCGCTCCTCAATGCACCAGACTCTAAAAAAAAAAAATAAGAAATGCTAATGCGCTTTTGCATGTCATGCGGTCTAAATGGTGTTTGAGCGACTGGGGAAAGTAAATTGGGCATGTTGGATTGAAATGCAGGACGTGTGACTTTGAGTAACGCACTCTGTAACTGTAAAGAAACAAATGTGCGTGGAGTGGGGATATCCTGCTTACCTCACTATTTGTTCAGAGACGGGCTTGTTCTGGAACTTGGCAGGCAGGTCAAGGATGGGTTTCACTGTGAAACACTGGATGTCTTCAGCAGAAACATCAAGGAAATAAATGAAACAGTTGATCTCAAAAGAATGAAATACAATTAATTAGGACCTGGTGATAATTCCGTATTATTGTCAATTTCAAACTTCTGCCTTGTCAGAAGCTTCTCTTTCCTTCTGCCAAAATTCTATTGCCCAAATCTATGACTTTTAGCAAATTTAAATGAAAAACTAACCATTATACATACATAACATGCATAACCGTGAAAGTTAATTGCATTTGACATGAATTTCATTATTAATGATATTAATATTAATATTGATTGAACCCTTGTCTCCCAGCCCTACAATTACTCTGTACATATGCATCATCACTAACTACACAAGTACCAAACACAGATTTCCTTTCATTTTGTGGACTGGCTCATTTCACATGGCAGCTGCACCAAATTAATTATTCAATTCTATTCTAAAGCTTTTCTGACGAAAACTAAAAAGCAAAACATTTAAAGACATCTTCCTCCGCACTTGTAAAACTGAACCATGATTGCTGATTAGTGCTGAGGATACATTGTCCGGAAGAACACTTTGTGTCCTCGCTGGGTGGCGTGGTCGTCTTCATCTTCTCCGCGTTGGGAAACTGGGTGAGAAGACGTGCCTCGAAATCCTCTCTGCGTTCGTACTCCTTCCCACGGTAGATGAACATTTTGTTCTGAAGGGGAATAAGGAGAACAGTGAGACCGCAGTGACAGGTACAGGGAGGCTTAGGTACATTAGGTACATTGTCCCTGTGTTATGAACATGGCAATATTGCAAGCATTGCCATGTCAAGAACCGTTTGACAAGGAGATTAGATCCAGCAGCTAAAATTCATTCAGGGATAGCTGTAAGGACAGACATGGGACAATGACAAACATGTAATATTCAAAGAAAGTTAAACTGATGAGAGCAGCTTCGATTTGTACATTTTCTTGGCCCAGTGCTGCGGCTGAGTTAAAACACATTATCATAATCTCCATATTAAATACTTGGAAATGAGGGTGACAGAAAGTTCTTGGCACCGATTCACCGATTCAGGCAGTCGTTCCTAGCGGAGTTCAGGGTGGGCTTGCTCGGGGGAGGACGTCTGGTATAGTGAACCGACAGGCTGCAAACGGCCACTACCGCGTTGCAGAGGGCTCTTTCACAAGCGGCCGCTGCAAGCTACAGCTGCTGATGAAGTCGCCTTCAAGCCACTGTGCCATTTCAAAATCAGCGCGGTGAGATCGTGGCACCTGAGGACGGGCCCTCGTCACACCCTTTAGCGGCTTGATCTCTTCTAGAAACCACTAACTATGAATACCTAGCGTCATTCAATATCATCATCATCCAGCACGTGGACGTTAGAATATAAACACAGCTAGAAAGTCAGGATCTTACCTGGAGAGAACAGCCTGGTCATTTTTAGATTTCCTCCTTTCCGTCATAGACCAACATTGCTCACACGCAGCAAGCCCTATGCTCATGCACAGCACACATCTCAATTCCCCATTTCATTAAAAGGAATTGCAGCAATGAAATATGCCTGGGGCCATTTTCAAATTTGCTTTGATAGATAAGTTGACAAAAGCACATTGATTTCCAGAGCCATCCCCTTCCAACTGCTGGAGAATTTGCTAAATCTGCCTGACAATACACTGCTGCAATTTTCTGGTGGTGAATAACTGCAAGATTGTCTTTCTATATTTTCTCTAAATTGTTCAGATCTGATCAAGGGCATGTAATCTTTTTATGTCACTGCACATTGTGTGCTTATTTGTAAGAGGACTGGCCATTATGTTGTTTAGCATTCTGGTCGTGTACACAGTAATCTCAATGTCACGATTCTCATTTTCATTGCCCTCAAACCTACTTTGGCTAGTTCTGGAAAAGAAAATCACTGTCATTGAGATAATAATTCCTGCTAAAATGGTCTTTTCTTTCTTGGCTTGTGGGTAAAAAGGCAATTTCATACAGCCAAGAGACAAAGCAGCCACAAATCATAAAGCTGAAGCATAATCAAGTTCAAACGAAATGCATACGGTCAGAATTTAAGCTCCTTGGACATGCTAGTATAAAGACTGGAATATCTGCATCATATGGGGAACAGGACAACGGGAAAAGCAATGAGATATCAATGTGTCACGCTCTTGGCTTTGCCATTAAAAGTGTAAAATGTATGGCTACTTCCTTTCAACTGCAGAATCAGATTTAACAGGTTTAACAGACACAGAGACTGATAAAAAAGAAAAATGAAAAGAAGGTCGTCTCATTTTATTCCAAAACAAAAATAAGGTATGTGAGAAGAGTACACCTAAAAATGTATGAGCCAGGAATGTTCCTTCATCTCCCCGAGTGTGCTCAGGGTTCTGTCTGAGGAACATTTTGAATGATAGAACATGACAGCTCATATCTGAGCGTCGCCGAGTGTGGTGTGTTAGGATACATATTTCAAACCAACTTTCACGCCCTCAACTGCTCTTTAAGCTGAGCGCTCACAGGATCAAGTCAAGTTTAGGATTGATAGGAAGAGAAGTGATAGGAGGCGAATTACGCCGACAGGATGTAAAGTGAGAGAAACAATTGCAGAGGAAATCTGTCTTTGAACTACTAAGACTACCTTTAACCTGTGTAAAAGCTAAAAGCAACCCAGGGTCCTTCATAGAGCAAATAAACGCAATGGAGGCTTGAAGTCATGCTTCAAATCCTCTTGACAGGGTATTGTGACTTTCAAGGTTGAAATAATGACTAAGAAAAATATTCTGTGCCTGAAATGGCAGAATATTCTATAAAATACAATGTCTGTTTTACAGAATTATTGAAGAGTCTCTGAAAGTACCAACCAATGGAAACAAACAAAAACTGGGTTTTTTACACAGAACTACATGAAACGGAAGATAACTGGGACCAATGGCTTAGTTGCGTCTGTAGATCTAAACAAAGGATATGACCTAGAGCGTTTTACAAACAGCAAGTACCCTAGTGTCTAACCATATTAACAACTAATAAATCATAAGCAGCTTAATTAAGCACTCTTGCATAAAATCAATTCTTAAGGGGGAATGGATACAAAACGCCTTTATCAGAGTATTGATTTTCTCACATAATTGACTTTTCCCCGAGGACACTGCCATGCTGCAACACAGACCGCAATGTGGGGTGTGAAACAAAGGCCCTCCGAACTATATTTATCTTAATTAGCAGGCCATACTTGAACACTTCCCCACGTACTCACACAGAAATCTTTCCTCATAATTATGAAATATGTCAGGAGGGCGTACACATTCAGAGCTCTTATATCAGGACCATGTAAGAGCCATAATGCAAGAGCACTGACCCGCTCTATATCAGGATAGAACGCTTTACATCTGTATGGCATTCAGCAATGCTTAATAATGGTGCTGGAAAATAAATATGGAAAACAGGTTGCAATACAGGCTAATATTTACTGACCTGAGTATTCGAGACCAGCTTGTGCACCACCTTGTACCAAGGAACGCCACAATTTAAAAAGACAAAACAATAAGTGGGTAAATTAGGTATAGATTCCTATTAGCAAAGGCAACCTGGCACACACTTCCCCTGGTTACTTGAGGTAAGGTCAAACTGCCTCCAAAAGAATAAAAAGGAGAGGGGGGAAAAAAGAGCTCAAAGCTGTCCTCAAAGGCTGTTTAAATAGCCAGTTAGATTAGGCCGGTGCTGCTTGCCCTGTCTGTAATGGAGTTTCTGCCCTGCCAGATGAAAGGGGTTAGGAGGGGCACATGGGGACCGGAGAGTAGCAAAAGACCCTTGTGAAATGGCTGTTCTTCATAATAGAATGAAAAGGGTATGATCAGGGGATCTCTCTGTTCTTCCACATGATCTCATTCCGCGAGGACGTTTGGGCCATTTAGTGCGCTGCTTAGCCTCAAACAGCTGGAACAGCGAATACAGTAAAAGCAAACAAACGGTCCCTTGTCAGCACCGTCGGTTTTCTCCCTAGAAACAAGATGCGGGAAAATCTTTGACACAACATTACACCCGCTGCGTCAAAGCGTCACACAGACAAATTGAATTTTCTGTTTGAACAAAACCTGATATGTGGACAGAAGAGGACACCCTTCACAGACAGAGAGTCAGAGAGTCTGACATGCGCACAGAACCACAGTGAAGGGATCTCAAACACCTGGACATTAAGAGGGGAAATACAGATCAAATGGGGGGGAGGGGTTTAAACATACAGTACTGTGCAAAGGTTTTAGGCAGGTGTGAAAAAATGCTGTAAACTAAAAATGCTTTCAAAAATGAAAGTGTTAATAGTTTAGTTTCATCAATTAACAAAATGCAGTGATTGAACAGGAGAGACAGCATCAATTCTTCCAGGTGCACTTGCACACAGGTTTTGAAGGAACATGGCTGGTAGGTTGTTCCAAACATCTTGGAGAACTAACCACAGATCTTCTGTGGATGTAGGCTTCCTCAAATCCTTCTGTCTCTTCATGTAATCCCAGACAGACTCGATGATGTTGAGATC
>JAVQJF010044161.1:0-19321 GCA_036023855.1 Gadopsis marmoratus | reverse complement strand
AGTTGATCAAATCTCTCCAGCCAACAAAAGGCAGCGGGGCTGATATGCGTTTTCCATCTGTGTAATTTGGAAAGTGCCACGGCAAAGTGCAGTGCCGTTGCGCATTTCTTAATATATCAATCAACTACAAACACCAGACTGCTGCAAAAATAACCACACTTCTGTGTTTAAGTGCACATTAAAATGTACAAACTGTTATTTTCGTGGTTAATGCGTGACATCCTGGGACACACAACGCACACTGGAAAAATCTTGAGGCAATTCAAAACGGACTCCTTTCTCATTCTGGTTCCCACCCGCTCTTCCCTCCCTCTATTATTTTTATTGTGGCAGAGTCCGCAACAGAGCAACAGAGTCCGCAATTGAGCATGACAGAACAAAGGCTATTTTTCCACTTGGACGTTTCACTGTGACTGACACAGCAGCTTAAATGGCTTGACACTAAGAATGTTACTCACTGAGAGCATAATAATGGATCACATCGCCCATTCAACTTACTATCCACTTTGTTGGAAAGAAAGAGGAGGCAAAAATGGCAGACACACTCAAATAACGCAGTCATTGACCTGGCCACCATGATCTAGTACTTTGTGTTGCTCTTTGCCATTGTGCCGCTAGAACAGAACCCTCGATGATTTACCTTTCTGCACCTCTTTCTTCCCTTTTAAGGAATCATTATTGAGCTGCTGACGGCTCATGCATGATTCAGTAACGGTGCCATCAAATTCAAAAGTCTTGAATATAGAGGAGATGTTGATGAATGAGAGTATATAATGTGTTTGTGTGCGCGTCTGTGACTATTTGTCGTGGGCATTTCGCTTGTTGAATTCACTCAAAACATATCCCAGCTACAGTTGCTAAGCCAGGGAAGGAAAAAAATCACTTTAATTGCATTATCATGGGACTCAGGGTGGCAGCTCCCGGACGTGCACACAGAAATGTGACAAAATGCACACAAAACAACAACAACTTTGATGCTGGAACTTTTACTTGAACTGCTTTAATAATAATCCAAAGAGATAGAGAAGCAGAGAGGGGAAGAGGTAGAGAAAGGGAGAGAATAATAAAACAGAGAGAGGGAGGCAGCCCTGTGAGCAAGCTGAGTGATTATGTCCCTGGATCACTATTGGATTTGGGGATATAGTGTTTATGAATGAAGCCAGTGACGGGTGTGGATGATGTGAGACTCTGCAGGTTTAATCTCCTCACTTCTCTTACTGAAGCTACTGAAGAGTCTACGATGAGCGTAAAAACACAACAATCCTACATACTGTACATTAATCATAAAACATGGATGGCGGAAGACAAAAATCTGTCAACAGCTTTTCCCATTGAAGTATGGAGAATGTTCAGCTGCTGAGAGAATAGTGAAAATGGCAGCACGTTTGTCATGGATTTAGGGAGAAGTGGTTTATTCCTACCCTGGTGTGACAAAGGAAAAAAGGGATTTACAGACTGACCTCAAGTGCCCTCTGTGCAAGGGAAGTACTACCCAGAAACAGCAGAGTGGAACTCACCATTATGCACTGCCAGACTGAATCTACCTCGCAACAGGCACCACTGTTGTTATCGTACAGCAGCCTGGCGCAAGGAGCACCGGAGATGATCTAAATGTCAGTTAACACAAACACACAAACAGTGGCAGTTAAGGAAATGCTTATGGCCAGGACAACACAATGTATTTTTTTTTTGTGGGCTGTGTTTTAATCCAAGGCTATTTCCTGACTCGTGACATCCAAGAATGTTTATCACCACGTGCTCCTCTTCGATTCTCTTATCAGACGGAGAAGGTTTTCCCATTGGCTAGGAGATTCCTTCCAGATACTCTCAGGTTAGCACACGATATTCTTTGTCTGCCGCTCATTTCGAAACAGCGGGGCATTTTCTGTTCACCGGCGAGAAAGGAATTTTCAGATCTCAAGTTAAGTTAAGTAAGTGGGTGTTAGTGCTGGGGACACAACTTGAGTGAGTTCAACAACATCTCAGACCCAGCGAGGTTCACCACCATACCAGCCAGCCTCGTCAAACCTGCAAACCCTAAATAAGCAGTCTCCGTCTCAAAATTGCTGGGTCTCTTTCTTACAGCCACCATTGCAATTTTGAGGATCATGTGTTGTGAAAACACCTGTCCGCCACACTTACTTTCTCTGGTCAGGGAGCAGAGATGACAAAACACCACGGGTGGTGTCACACTGCATGTCAGACAGGCCCCCCACAGCTGGTGGCCTGACACAGCCTGACAGGTCCAGTCACGTCTTCCACATAAAGCCCCCTAGACAAGTTGTCCAATGTCATGTTGTCAGTCTGATTACACAGTCTTCATGTGTCATGGACTAGTGGCATACAAAAAAATTAACCTGTTTGTCAGACCAGGATATTTGCAACTCTGATATCTGTGATAAACACCAGTATTGTCAGCTTTAGATAGATGTTCACACTGATGTTGATGAACATCAGGCGAACGGGGATACTGCACTGTTAGATCTCCTGAGGAGCTATGGGCTGGGTGAACCATGTGGCCACAGCTCCTGTAGCTGCTGGTGCTGCAAAGATTTACAGTAGTCCAGCTGCTCCCCAGTGAGGCACAGTCTGTGGTTCAGCTACAGCATCTGTTATAGAGAAAAACTAAATGCCATTTGTGTGAGTTCTATGCAGTGTAGAATATTCTATCTTCTTTTTACCTCCCAACATTACAGATAGAGGACATACTGTATAGTAGGGCAACGCCTGCAGGTGAGGCTGTTTGCTGACTTTGTAAAATGCAGCTGTGCTTACCGTAACACTGGCTTGTCACTCAAGTGAGGCAGCAGAAGAACAGTGAATGATCAGAACAACATTCATTTTACAACGCAGTTTAGGATTAGGCTAAATAGGTTATGTTTAAATTTACATGTTAGGTCTAATTTGTTGCAACAAGAACAGCAGCACTAGTGTTAGCTGACACTGTATTCTTACCATGCTGCAGTAAATCCTTCGTAATTTCTCTCCATTTTTATGACATTATTTTCGCACAATGACCACATTTTACAGTGTTGCTTTTGTGTGTTGTGAAGCTTAGCTTTGAAAGAACGTTTTCTTCACAAATCCCCCAAGAGCACAAGTTCTCAAACCAAGTTCTAAAAGCGCCACTGTTGCAAAATTGACCTTTTACGCATACAAAAATATAAAAAAAAACAACACACAAGCATGCACACCACATTACAAACACCAAAATAAAGGCTATAGCGGTTCTGTATGAATTTGTTTGTTTCCGCTGTGAGAATCCATTCAAACGCACAAAGAGCAGAATGGAGGAGAAAACCGTTTGAACACAATATAAAAAGTATCTGTCGAAAAACAGGTAGCTTTTAACCCTCCTCCATCCTGCCTCAGTGCTCAACAGGTGAATCCAGTCTGGCTCTCTGAAAGGCAGAGCGGTGCAGAGGGTGGCAGGGGGCTGATGGGTTGACCCAGATAGGGGGAGACAGACTTAAAGTTCAGCCAGGACACACAGGATAGGTCTGAGTACAGTGTTATGGTGACCAATGCCGCTCTCTCTCTCACACACACACATAAACTCCAAACCACGGATTGTGCTCCACATGTCCTCCTTTGTAAAAGATAAATTAAAATCATCATCATTCCCAGCAACACACCCAATATTTGAAGCGCTGATTTATTTGCCTGCTTGCTAACGTAATTGTAATTCCTAATGTACACTTCAACAGATTTAATCTTCGGCTCAACCAGGAACAGAACACACATCCAGCTCTGCAGACAGAGGGCTACTGTATACATGAACAGAGGTACTGTCTGCAGATGGTCACAAGGAGGGTGTTGAAACATCCGATTCCGCTCCTAGTTGTGCTGAAACTCCAGCAGGTTAGTGGATGATGACAAAGAGCCTCGGGCCTTCAGAGCCGCGCTGGATCACTGAAATGAGAAACTGATGTCTGACCAGAAAGCGATACAGCAGAAATACGTGCATCTTCACGAAATAGGTGGTGCTAGAGTATGCTGTAGCTGGTGAGCTCGCTGTTAGCAGGCTAGCAAGGGAACATGCTATCCATTTTTGCAGTTCCCCGCTGGCATTTTGTTCTCCAGACTGTGAATAATTTCACGCAATAAAACGTCATTGACACTAGCCGGGCGATAGTTTATACAAACGACGTACTTGCACCATCAACTCCTGTCTCAACTGTCTGCAAACAATTCCATTTTTGTTGAGCAGTCTATTCTATAAGAGAGGAGGATAATAAAAACTGGATGGTGCAACACAGCTGGGTTAGTTCTTCTATTTTGGACCCTTCGGCTCCCCCGTTATCTCAAAGGTCAGCATTATTAAGACGGTTTGTTTAGTCAACAGCGCAAATTTGCATGTCAAAGTTCACCAAAGTTCACTCAACGCAAAACGTTTGCACATTTATTTTCGCCCCCTTGAGCAAATTCAATGATTTGGGCGACTTCATTTAAATGAATATACTGTACTTCCCAATATATTTGGGCTGCGTTTTACAGCAATAATCAACCATAAACATAAATGCATCCATCCCACTGTGATGAACCAGCAGACAGGCACAATATAAAAAAATACAAATTTAGATTAAATCCTATACAATTTTCTTCAAGTAAAATTAGACTAAAGCTGACACTCTCATTACCAAATTGTGACTGAAATTAATACACGTTTCTGTCAACAGACTAAGTGTAAAAAAAAAAAATCAAGTGCCAGTTAACATTTCCTTCTTCAAGCATCCACATTTCATCGAGTCACACACGGGCGCGCAGGCAAACACAATGCACACAAACTCGCAGCAACCAATTACAGGGTGGCTTGGATAGCCAATTGCAATTACCAAGCAGCTTGATCCTGTCAGAAGATTGGATTGATCCCATTTATGTCATTTATGTCCCTGGGAAGCAAGTATTTAATGAGGAGTTTCAGCCACCACTCATTATGAAATGAGCACAGTCATCAGACACAGTCATTCAAGGTTATTGGGGTTATTGTACAATAAAAACCAAACCTAAGCTACAGTAAAATCCAGAATGATTCTGTGAAAGGTTTGACAACATTAATTATATACTGCATGTCTTTTACTGCAGTGCTCACAAAAATTAAACAAACTTTCAGCGTCTGTCAAATTAATATAAACCACTAGCTGTCTGAACCTCACATTACTTCCTGAACTTGCAGTGAACTTCGCCACATAATGGAAAACAGTAATGCAGGGTAGCTGCATACAAGGCTGGGAAGGATATCACAATGTATTCTGTATATTAAGCCCTTTTCACACATGCACTCTATCCCTGAAATGTTCAGGATCATTTCCGGCATGGCGGGGGGGGGGGTGGGGGGGGGGTCATGTGTGAATGGGAGAGTTACCACCATCTGTGGAACTGTCCCTTGTCCAATCTATTCTGGCAGTGCCATGGCACGTGTGAAAAGGCGCAAGACGGAAATGTTCCTGAATGTAGCAGCATGTGCGAATAGTGAAAAATCACTAGCGGTGCCTGAAAGGTTATCCCAGTAATTTACTGGGAACTACAGTATGTGTGAAAGAGGCTTTAGAGTAATGATATACAATATATCCCCATAATAATAATTTTACCTGATAATTTAAATAAAATGTCATTTAGTACGAGACTCTGCGATAGTTAATACTTATGCCTGGAGTTCATGTTATTTTCAGTTAACTATTATAATATAAATATAAAAAAAATAGTGCTTGTGGAGGCAGCCTCATACACGGTGGAAGTTCAGAGCTTATCACACTGCACAGCTGATGCCGAGTGTGTGTGTGTGTGTTGCAGTGCTGTTTGCTCCACTTTCTCACAACAGCTGCTGAACAATTTCGGGATCTTGTTTTGGGTGAAATATTCTCAGCTTGGTATTAGAAACCATGAATTCAGTGTTTTCACCAGTACTTCGAAGCCATCTGTCGCCACAGCTTGGATGGCCACCATGCTTCTACATACAGTAGATGAGTGCAAAGACCTTTCACTTTGGCTTTTCGTACCTTAAGGCTGCACTAATCAATATTTTCTAAACAAAAAAAAAGGTGTCGCTTGTAGTGACGAACCCACAGAAAATGATCACTTAAGCCTGCAGTTTCCCTCAGCTTTACACGGCGGAGCGTTTTAGCGTCTTTCAGCTCATTGTTTTGGCTTCTGGAGTCAGCAACATTTCTGTTTTGGTTCACTCTCACTGATCTCATCAGCCCCGTTTCCAGCAGCAGTCAACTAGAGAAAGTTAGTGAACATTTAGCAGCTAAAGAGCTGGATATCGCCTGAGAAGTTGGCGGGGACAAAACAGAGCTTTTGTGTTTACAGCTTGTTAAGCTGCCCCCTAGTGGTCAAAATTTATACACGGGTGGTGACGTCTGCATCAGTACTAGAGCTACTATAGAGCCAGAGTTCATTCTCAAACATTCCTTGTGTTCACTGACATGTTTTGCTTTGAAGTGACTAAAGAGATTACTGCAACAGTTGCCGTGCTTAGTCTGTATATACCTTTATTCATGTAGCATAAAAGGGAAGAACGCACTGACAGGTTTCTGTTGACGTGTAAGTGAAACTGATGTTTGCAGTGCAATTTATCCTAGTATATCCTAATGGTGATTCATATCCATGGTACATACTATCTCTACTGTTATTAGAATGAAATGCAAGAGACAGGATTATATAATTTAGATGATGAATCTCTAACGTAAGGAGGTACGTAATGTTTGCATATTTGATATATTGTTGCTGTTCCCATGGAAAATTGAGGTTAGACCACAGCTTTAGCATCTGTTGAGCTTTATTATTTATATCATTTGTTTGTGCAGCAGTTATTTCCATCATCCTATCTGACCCCAATTGACCTGAAAGAGCTCAATATAATCTCCTTATACCATAGTTGGGATTCTATCTGCATTTTTTGAATGCCATCTTTGTACTGTGACTTACATACAATATATTTGAGGGCTTTGAACAGATGAGCTGTAGTTTATTGCTGTGGTTAACGGCTTATCTTACCATTTTTTTCTGAGTGTCACTCTGAGCATAAGCTTTGGACACAGACTCTAATTTCCCATTTATTGCATGTAACAGCTCTGCTTCAAAGTCACATACAGAGCAGCCAGAATGTTATATTCTCACTAATCCCCCATATTAAAAATGTATCTTTTACTTGCATCACTAGTATTTTCCACATTCATATTTGAATCTCAACCTCGCATCATATCCTGTGCAGCCATTCCCATCTTAATTATGACGACAAAATCAAAAGTTGACTTAACAGTGCGTGAGTGTGTACAGTTACATAATCATATGCACATAGAAACTCTATCTGCGTTTGGAAAGAGGTTTCTTGGGCCGACAGTAAATAAACACACAGAAAAATAAGCATCATGTGTAAACACACAGAGGAGCTGGGAGACGGAGATCAATCACCCACCCACGCTTGTCACACAAACCCTCTCTCTGATAGTCTGTGACTACTCACAAATAGACATAATATTCTATAACAATGACACCAGCAAGCTGGTGGTAGAAAGTAGGACCCAAAAACAACCAATGCTATCAAGAGATATCACTCCTAATTCAATATTTCTTTTAAAATCTTTGTTTTTCAGGTTGTTCTTTGCTTTTGTTGTTGTTTGCAGGGGGAGCTATAGCTAAAAGGATTTGGGGAAATAAATAAGCAAAACACTAGGGCTGCAACTGATCCATATTTTCATTGCTAAAACAGTCCCTCAACTATTGTTCTCCATAAAACAAATAATTGTTTTGGCTACACAACATCAGAAAATAGTGAAAAATACCCCCCAGACGTTCCCAGAGCCCAAAGTGATGACTTCAAACGACATTTGTTGTGCTGTTCCCCAAGTGGCCAGAAGATCAATTAATGCGGGTTAAAAAATAAATTAAAAACTCCAAAATGACGAATCTTCTGTCGATTGACAAATTATTTCTTATGCAGCACAATTAACATCTCGGACTCACAGAAATTAACACATACATTCATGACTGACGGGCAAATTCACAAAGACTGGATAGCTGCCGCTGACAGCACCAGGAGCTTCCCATCACTGGTCCGATTCACAAACGATAACGTGCTAATGACATCACAGCGTAGACACGGCCATAAACCTTTGCAGCTGAGTGCAGTTTGCCCTAGTTTTTCGTCTGATTGCAATTATCCATGCACGTCGTGTTACAAACAGAAGGAATCAATAAAGGACAAAGCAAAGGGATATCCCCCCCCGAGACCGAGCCTATTCATTTATGTCCTCTGTAGTGGACAATGGTTTTTGGCCTATATCTTTTGAGTCATTTGAGCTACCCTACTAAGTCCTGGTGTGCTAAATAGAGGACATCCTGGCATTTCCAGTGATGTCTCGTGTGTTTGGGTGGAATGAGGGGAACATTGTTTTCATGCTGAGACAAAAAAAAGTTCAAATGGAGGATACCTTTTTCCTCAGGAGGATAAAGAAAAGGGACTAACGAGGGAATCAGGGGCAGGTGAACACTGGAACACAGGTGAATCTAATCAAAACAATTGTGAAAAGACCGGAAGTAAAACTAGAACATACACACAAGAGCGTAGACTACCAAAATAAAACAGGAACAGGTTTAGGGTGAGGCCACGCAAACATTTTGTGAATTTACAAGTGAGAGTGTAGACATAGAGTACGTGTCTGCAAAGACACAAACACACACAGGGCCCTGAGAAAGTTCAGTTTTCAGCCACTACTGCGGTCCTTAGTCTTGTTAAATTAGCCTAACCTCAACTGTGAAGAAGTGAGGCTCGATCAAAATGACCTAATTTTCGCAAAAGAATATCCTCAGTCTGACTGTGAACTTGACCCGAACTGAAACAGGCGCACACACACACACACACACACACACACACACACACACACACACACACACATACACACACACACACACACACACACACACACACACTTAACTGGCCTGAAATTACAGCACATGGCAGTAATTTGGACTCTTGACAGGATGATTTATATTATGTGGAATTAATGGACACAGACGATGAATGATTGATCAATTACTCATTTTGGATCTGATGATACTGTTTTTGAGCCTCTGTACAGAATAGTTGACAGCATCTGCTGCATCCCTTTCTGAAACCTAATTAAATTACAAAAGAATGGGAGGACAGATTCTCATATTGCGCACAGCCCTCCAAACATGTTTCACCCTCAGCAGGAAAGATGTTCACATCCTCAGACAACATCATCACCCTCTCCCTGAAGGCATATCGCCATCAATGCGTCGCTCCACACCAGTTCATGTAACTCTCCCATCCCAGCAGAACACTGTGCGCCAAAATCTGTTCTGATGTAACCATTTGATGTAACTGGAGTCTCCACTGTGGTTACATCAAATCTAGTCCAGGGGATTCTTTTAACATAACCTTGACCCCAAAACACCAGCTTAACAGCTTTCCTCACAGTCCTCTCACTCTTCCAGTCATAATATGATGATCTCATGGTAAAGTTGCCGGCGCAGGCCGACTTGCTGGGCAGCATCTGTCTGATCAGTACTTACTGGTTCACATCTACAAGGTTTCTCAAAAGGTATTCGGTTGGTCATCTGGACGTTTGTACATGACAGTAGAGCTGAAACTACTGAAACAATTTTATCACAGCTCAGTATATTCCATGACATATATCAGATTAATCCTTCATAATACTACATATCACACAAGCTAATTCTCATATTCTTGGAGAAACTAAGGCCTACACTGAGCACTGAACAGCATGAAACTTCCTACCTCATAATTCTTTATTGCTTTTGGATGGCAGCCCAAAGAAGGCTGGAGTGAACCCAAGTGAATGTGTCTGACAAAGTGTGACAAAGTACAGTCATTTAAACAATAATCACGGGGGGGGCATGTTTATGGGTCATTCAACGAAAGCGTCCTGTGATGAGGAAATCTCACACAGTCAGTTCCTGCTCATTAGAGGGACGCGTAGGACTCAGCTAATTACTTTACAAATGTGACAGGCCACGAAGAACGTGTCATAATCCGACTCTTGACAATTAGTGCGCACCTCTGAACTGCTAAGTGTGACTTACACCGATCAGCCATAACATGATGACAGCATGGGCACCCTGACCGGTCTATGGCTACGCAGCCCCGCATGCAACAAACTGCAATGCTCTGTGTGTTCTGATGCCTTCTATCAGAACCAGCATTACCCTTTTCAGTAATTTGAGCTACAGAAGCTCTTCTGTTGGGTCGGACAAAATAGGCCACCATTCGCTCCCCACGCGCATCAATGAGCCTTGGCCGCCCCATGACCCTGTCGCCGGATCACCGGTTTTCTTCGCTGCACCACTTTTGGTAGGTACTGACCACGGCAGCCATCACAGTTTGGCCCTTGTCAAAGTCGCTCACATCCTTCCGCTTGCCCATTTTTCCTGCTTCAACACATCAACTTGGAGGACACAATGTTCACTTATTGCCTAATACATCCCCCCCCCCACGGACAGGTGCCGTGGTAACGAGATAATCAATGCACTCATAAAGTGATGGCCGATCTGTGTATATTATCTATTTCACGATCTCTGCTCTCACCACTTTAAACAAATAGCAGGAGTCACTGACACTTGAGAATCTAAATAAGAGACCGTAACAACACAATACTTTACAATGCAGTCAGTTATATAAAGTGGATATTGAGTTAAGTGATCTGAACTGATACAAAACAGAGACAAAGAGGAGATAAATTGGCTGCATAATAGAGATCTAATAATGGAAATTCATTGGTGATTAGCCTGAATTAAATGGATGAGTGACTGTTTTCTCAAGCAAGCAGTTAATGATAGGATTGGCAGTTGAATAACAACAAATCATTACACAACCACAAGTATTGAATCTGTGGAGTGTTGAGCACAAAGACATGCACTATGACATACCGTTGCCCAGGTGTAGCTTATCCCCATATCTCTCTCAACATACATGCAGGCTGATATGTAGCAGCAAACTGTAGCGCAGAAATGTCAAAGCGAAGTCATTTAGAAAGTGTCTCCATTAGTGTTTTGTCCAGCATGGAGCACAATTCTGTAAACCTGCATTAAGTGTTTTTTATTGGCCACTTGGGGGCAGCGAAAACACACTGCAAACACTTACCTTTAAAGAGTTGCTATAACTTGTTAGCACAAAATTGCTTACATTCACATCCAGATATTACGACGCGACATTGGCGTTGATTTGTGTCCATCTTACATGGATGTAAGTCCAGTATTGACTCACTTTCAGCTCCTGAGGCAAATATCCGGTTCTTTAGCTAAATACTCTACTATGTTCATCTGAATGCCACTAGCTTAGTCTGTCATCTGGTGCTGGGCCTTCTCTGTGGGTTACACACAGTCATTTGATCCATTAGTACCATAGAGATATTGATCAGAGCAGCTTTAATAACCTAATCAACAAGACCACCATAAAAAATAAATAAATTGATTCTGTTCCCCGGTGAATCTAAGAGACAGCACTTCTTGCTTCTGGTTGTTACATAACGCAAACATTCACAGAAGGTTTCAGAGGAATTTCAAGCTGAATCTTGTCTTGTGGACTGAAGGAATGTGAATGTCTTAAGGAATGCCAATTTTATTGGTCAGACATAGTTCTTTTTGTGTCTCTTACCATTTCATTTTCATTTCTTTTGACAGAGCTGGCACGTGTCCCCCCAAATTCTGATACCTCCCCTCCAAAATATCAAACAAAAGACCTGTTGTTTTCCTATTTTACACTCTGCTTTGTTGGAACCTTGTTACTAATGTTACAAATACAGCATGACGCCTCTCAAACCTCAGGATAATTATTGGAATGTTGTGCCGGCACTTCTTTGCTTTGCAGTTACTAAAATTGCTATTATCATCAGCGGTGCAGTCATCCGGGCTGCGCAGGCAGAACGGTGCTGTGTCTGAGTGATAAACCACCTCTCTGAACCCAGTGACAGTGGTCTGATGAGGCCGAATGGGGCAGCGTTCACCAAATGGCATTCATGTGTATGCCAGAATTATCATCATTACATGCCATTCAACTGAATCCCCCCGTTGGCTCTTAGAATGACGAGGTGTTCTGCTTGTTAGTCACCTGGATAAACCGAGCCCTGTTTTAGACCCACTAATGATAAAATAACAAAAAGGACAAAGATACGGGGATGATAAAGAAGCCAGTTTTCATGTTTGTCCTTCAGAATTCTATCTGAGGAGGTTGTTTTTTTGTTTTTCGTCGGTGCCTTGCTTTAACATACAATCTGACACATCCAGAGCTGGAAGCTGCTGTTGGCCAATGAGTAGCAATGGTGGACCAAGTGCTTCTTTCAAGGGCACCTTGAACACAGAGGAGAGTGTTTCTCACTTCCCCAGTACTGGTTGCCTCAACTGGGATTCAAACTGGCACCGATCTCATCAGCAGCCAGCGTCTCCGACCTCTGAGCTCCTGCCGCCGCACGTATGTGTGCGTCTTCTACAGTATGCACACTTTCCCTTGGATGAGCATTAGGTTTTACTTGATCTCACTGCTTCCCATGTGCCTCGTCCCAAGTTCCTATCAAGCAGAAAGACGTTTTCACTGTATAATATTGTAAATGATTAAGAATAATACAGGGAAGCACGGAAAGGGTGAAGGGTGGGTATCTGGAGGGGGATGCAAATATTCTCTCTTTAAGTATTTATAGACTCATTATGTCTCCCCATTGAAGTTAAAACACGGTCTCCTCTGTGAGCGTGGGAGACAGAGAGACAGACCGAGACAGAATGAGAGCAAGAGAAAGAAAACATGCACGGGGGGTCGCCACGGAGAAGGCCAGATGCCAGATGCCCGTTCTTGTTAAATTTGACCACGTCAGGCTGGTCATTGTTTAACACTGAGCGAAATATCAAGCTTTATTTTATTTTGCCTACTTGGCCATCATATAATCGGACATCCACAGGGCTTGTGTGATATCGGTCTTATTGCCTGACTGACTTGATGCAAAGTGCTATTGGCAGAATTCCTCTACAGGTATGCAGTCTGACAACATAACGTCCTTAGAGAACGGTGGGGGTGTTGGATCAGCGCGATGCAAACAGACAGGGTGTCATGGAATATGAAGCCTGGAAGGTCAAATTTAAGTGAAAAGAAAAAAGAAAAATCGAGTGTGCTTTCACTGTATGTCTGCTTTGTATGACAGGCTCGCACCAATACGCTGCCTTCCTATTCTTGTCTTCATCTCCACTAGCAGATCCCCCCCCCCACATCTCTCTCTCTCTCTCTCTCTCTCTCTCTGCATCTAAGAGTGAAAGGCAGCAGCAGACAAGTTGGACAAGGTTGGCAACACAAACAACGATAACATCGTGCCCAGCAGCGCAGCCTCAGCCGTGAATATATCTGCTACCTAATTAGATCTGTATGGGATCTAAAGTTTGAGTTTTAATCCGTACGAGAGCCAAAAAGCCCTCTGACAGGATATCTGTACAAGGTAGATAATGCAAGCCGGGCATAATTAATGAAAATGCATTTAACGTGTTTGAGGACACACAGGAGCGCTGAAATAAACAGTCGTCATGTGCAAAAGCAGCCTCGGGGTGATGCGAGCAGACGCTCCTTCTTTTTCCCCGTGTCCCGGCCGACAGCGGGGTCATTAACTTATCTATAGCTGGGCGATAAGTGCCTCACGAGTAAAGGAAGGAGACCCCTAACCTCAATGTTCCCACTCAATGTTCATTTATTCAGCTTCGGCAAGCTATCAATTAACTGCAACGCCGTGACCTGCTGGCTGTTGTGGGTCCCCAATTAGTCTGTGTTTTTCACCCACTGAGCCCTTTCCTCTCAGTTCTGATGCTGTTTAGCTGCTCCACCATACTGTGCCGCTCTGATGCTTATCGCAGCAATCACCGCAGAAACCGACAAATCCAGGGAGCGGCTATGACTTCCGCGCCTTCGCATGTCTGTTAGAGAACAGTAGGCCTGTTAGGACGCCATCACACAGTTATCTTATTACATTCGTGCTTTGCATTACCTTGCTGCTTTTCTTCAAATGATCGTGAACTCCAGGATAAACACTCTGGGATGGTGTCAAATTCAAAAGCAATATTTCAATCATGATGAAAGGTTCCAAACTATGCGCCTGTGGCTGAGATTGTGTTTATTTTTATTAGGAGTATAATCTGATAATGTCCTGGCAAAAAACATACAGTACACACAGTACAGTACCTCTTATGTCAGCTTTAGCAAAGCAGGCGTATTCTTTGACCCGTGGCCTCTTCAGCCACCGAGGGCCCCTTTCATTACTTAAGCCTTGAGAGCTCCTGGGAAATGCTGTTACACTTTACAGAAAAGCTGAATCTGCCTAACACACAGAGGAGAGATTTTATAGATCCCCTTCATACTAGATGTTTCTGGTGGAGCGGCATGTCCCCCCTGTTGAGCCCTGTTATTTAGCCCAAGTGACGAGCAACAAACCAGTTAGACGCACGTGTGCGTCCTCATTGAAAAATCTAGACGGACTCTATGGGTACGCAGATGTTTTTAATTTCAAAAGTTCAACCTACTTCACTGTTAAGTTCTCAGTGTAAATGCACTGAAGGTCTCAGGTTTCCACATCGCACTTCTGTAAGTTGCATATTGGATGACGATTAGCGTCCAAATGAGCTGTGAGGTCACAAAATCACTTTATACTGTAGTTTGATTTGCTACTGGCGGAGTCCGCCATTCCCCACGCGGGATGAGGGATTCACAGGAAATGATGCACGCATGTAATCAGTAGTTACTGTTGTTGATATCAGCCTCCATATTTACTGTTCGCTCTCTTTGCACTGTGTCAGAGCTGCGATAAGCTCAAATAGAACATCCTGCTACCGTCCTGCTTCACATTAAACGCTTTCAACCGGCACCAAGTCAACCAGAGCTGAAATCTTAAAAGATTTCAACACATTTCACTACTTAAAGCTTCACTTTGGAAAACAAGGGCTGTGATCATGACGTGGCAAACAAACTGTAACGGCAAAATTATTGTAGCTGTAACAGATTCCTAGCCAAAGTTCCATGCATGCAACATCCCTGTCCCGCTGTCACTGTGGGGGAACCTGTAGCGGTGTGAGGGGGGGGGGGGGCACAGCAGGGTTCACAAAGAGACCGCCTTGTCGTCAGAGGTGGGAACACATGATACAAGCCACCCGATACTGATAGCGCTGTTGGAGGATACATTATGCAGTGTGGCTTGACAATGCCTGCCACTGTCCCTTCCATGTTACTGAATTCTATATCTAGACTTTACAATGAATGATTTTATTTGATTTCTTTAAACTGGCCTTTTGGTCACGCAGAGGGGGCACACGGCGTCACTGAACGTCGTGAACGCAGCCGTTGGTGCAGGCGATTCCTGAGCACGACAGCATGAACTGAGAAACAGATACTGCTTGAGAAATAAACTGAGGAAGGCAAGGTCGACGCAGGCATGGCCGGGCATTTCAGATGCCAATGAAACGTTAAAGCAAAATAAAAAAAGACAATTTTAAAAAAAGAGCCACACAATTTCACATCAGCAAACAAACAGACCTTAAAGCAACTTTTGTAATTGGATTTAACCGTAAGCTGTGTTCCAGCATAACAACTTCAACCCAAGGAACTAGTCCCCCGGTTTAATCACACACGTGAAATCTCGACGCAGATACATGTGGCCCTGATAAAGCCCGGTCTAAAGGATTACAGTTTCTCACAAAACAAGTCTTTCAAATGACCTCCCTCATGATGAAAATAAAAACAGGATGTTGCAAAATCAACATGTATTGTACGACATCTACAGAAGGGGGATTTGTTTTATTTTCACAGTCGTCTCTTTATTAAGCCCCACACAGCGCTGAGCCAATTTCCGTTTAGAATCTCCACACAAAGCCAATGGATCTTGTAAAAAACAAAAACAAAAAAAAAACCCTAAAACGTTCTTTTTAATTGGAGACACATACAAATACCATTTAATTCGGCATTAATGCCTCAAAATATTCATTACGCTGAGAGCCATAACACTGTAACAGATACTGGCGGTGTAATGAACGATCGGAAATAACATTCCGCCGGCACACAGCCAAGTCACGCAGTGATGAAAAAGGATCAACTCCATGTCACAGTCAGACAGACTCGCTTCCATGTGGAGCTCTTCTGTAACAGCAGAACTGTTCCAGTAGGTAAGTCACTGCACCTCCCGTGCTATTAAAATGTTCTGCCTGGAGAACAATCAGGTGACACAAAAAACAGACACTGTGCAAAAACCTAAATGTGTTTTTAGAATGACACCACTGTTTTGTTCTCATTCACTAACTCAAGCTGACAACACATGAGTGGGGAAAAAAAGCATGACGGCGTTGTTGTCGGATGAAGCCTTGCAGGGTCGCTACATGGGGCATCAAGCACTGCTCCGGCTGTGCTTAGGAATTCAACTGTCAACCCCTTTTCACAGCATGTCACATCAGCATATTGTCTTCTTTGACATACAAGATATACATATGGCTCCTGGTTTACACAGAGCGGAGACGCTAAGAGCGTCGTGCCAAGGAAAGAAATCGACCCAATCTACAGGATGAACGGGTTTCTCTTCTGAAACCATCCCACGTTATATTCCACGAGCTGCTGTGCCACTCTGGCCAAAAACAGTCCGTGGGGACTGCTCCTCGCTGGCATCTTTTGTGTTTCCTTCCGAAATGAATTGAATAATCCCTTTATCTACAACAGAACAGGTACATTTCAGATGATTTGTTGGCTTATCACCCATTCTGTGTGCAGCCATGCGGCTCAAACCGCTCAGCATGTGTCGTTGGCGTTACACTCACTCACTGGCCATTTTGTGCTCTGTCGGAGGGTTCGGCTATGCAGAGACAGCAGTGCTTCTGCTGCTTGCAATATGTGACCACGACGCCTGCCAGGCTCTCCACTGAGCATCCTTCATTACTCATTATTTAATTTATCCCCGTGTCGTTCGACTGCTGTGCAATCTCTGACAGCGCTTAGTTCTTGCCAAGAAAGCGTATGCCCACTCGTTTTGCCACGGAGGTGGTGCAATCCATGCAACGCCGGGAAACGGGGAGGTCTTTGTGGACGGAGAATGTGGCAGTTAAAGCTCACTCCTGAAAGTTTGGACTGGTGCTCAGGCCAAGTCAAATGGGTGGCTGCCTTTCACACAATCATCTGTGGCATCAAATTCCCACAGACAAGGGCCAGTAACAACAAACGGTAACGGTCGCACCCGCCGTCAAAACATTCCGACAGCGAGTGTGAATGGAAACGTTTTTTTATGTCAATCAATACGTCTGCCAATTTACACACACTTTGCCAACGGCTTTTTGGAAACGAAAATTGTAAGAGCCTTAAGTTAGGCATGCACGTCTTCACAACTTGAATGGAAAGCAGCACATTTGCTTTCAAAGGCAGGAGCTTGAGGAACCACGTCATCAGTCTTCATGGGACTCAACAGTTTTACAACCCCCCCCCCCCCCCCATCAGCTCCTTTTGATCCTCAAACGTTGGACTTTTCCTCCGGATGCTTTGTTGGGATTCAGCGTGGAAAGAAAATTACAACAAAGAAAATTGAATTGTCCAGTGTGCTGAATAAATAAATGGCAATTCTAGCAGGTACTGCTCGAACATATGCAGCATTAAAGTGTTGAATATGCAGCTAATATAAGTTAACGGCATGCTTGATTAAATCCCTGCTGCTCCTTATGGCCTCCTTACAAGTGATTAGCCATAATTAGGGGAACTTCAAACATGAAATGTATCGCTCCTTCTCCCGTACTTTGTTCCACATTTTTAAACACGCGATACAATAACTTACAAAATCACACAGACTTCAGTTTCGTGGCACAGATTCTATCTAAAAGGCTGTTGTGAGCATCTCTGTTTAAACATTTAGATGCAGGGCAGCTATTGCGGAGTTGCAAGGGATCTCAGTAAGAGGCAGTCGTATCCCTGTACATCCTGGATAACAGTTTCTATCCCTCACAGAGGCTCTGCTCTCTCCACATGATGCAAATTTATTTTGACCCTAACATTTCTGCGGTGTGTGAAATGGTAATGCCGGGAGTGTATTTAGCAAATCACCCTACTACAGCCTCCAAACGATGACAGCCAGGATTTGTGTAGCTGCCAGTTAGTGTGTGTGTGTGTGTGTGCGGCCTGTCCTCTGACTGTTAAATTATGAGCTCTTTACCACCTTCACCGGGGCAAGACAAACACTGCTGTGTCAATGTTGTCCAAGGGGAGGGATGGGGGGGGCGCGCAATTTAATCCCAGCCCCATATCATAATTAAATTCACAGTGAAGTGGTGCGTACGGAGAAACACGCGCACACGGCACAGGTTCCATCCTGGGCCTGGTAATACATTCCAAATGATCTTGTCATTATCGTTATTAAATCATATCTGGTGGCAGGAGGGACATCAACAGTGTTGGGATGAGCCCCTGACGTTTATTACCGTGCGGCCCAGTGTTTCTCTGTGGGTCAGTGACATTACGTCTGAGAGTCCATCTGAACTGTCCATCACAGTCTGTGACGCGCCTCAGAGCAGAAACAGAAGAAGGTGCAGTGAGTCAAAGTGCAACCAGCTCCACTGTGTTCGGGGCAGAGGCGCCTTCACGGCAGCTCGGATTTATGTGGCAGCCGTTAGAAAGTGACACAAAAACAACCGACCAACGGAATGTTTCAGCCCGGAAGTGCGTTTTTAATTCATAAAACTGTGTTTGCCTCAACCTACACGAGACTGTTGTCACTTTAAAAAAAAAAAAAAAACGATATCGAATAAAACGTGGCAGTGTTTATGTTTTTGTTTTGGGGTTTTAAACCCCCCCCCCACCTTGACTTTGACTCACCTGCGTTCCTGAGCTTCTTGTTCCGATACACAGAGAAGATGACCAGCAGGTTGCCCAGGATGTCGACGACGATGGTGAAGACGAGGAAGCAGCCCAAAGTTGTGACGACCCACGGCGGGCGGTTCAGGGCGGCGTCGCTGGGGTCCGGCGAGGAGCTGTTCAGGTGAGACCCATTTATAACCATTGTACTCGGCCGCTCAACTTTCCCAACTGGCCCAAATTCAGCGTGCCGATACTCCCCCCGCGCGTCCTTGGTGGTGCTCCTCTTTCGTCTTCATCCTCTCCTCCTCCTCCTCCTCCTCCTCCTCCTTCTTCTTCTTCTCGCTCCCCCGCGTGGACTTTCCCCAGCTGCCGTGGATGCGCTCTGGTAGTCTCTCCCTCTCTCTCTCTCTCTCTCTCCCCCTCTCTCTCTCCCTCCCTCTCTCTCTCCCCCTCTCTCTCTCTCTCCCTCTCTCTCTCCCTCTCCCTCTCTCTCTC